>JABUQX010032274.1:0-10000 GCA_015478945.1 Trachelipus rathkii
TCGTTTAAATATTAGGATTATGTTGGATAAATGATTGTAAGGTGAGAACGTGGATGATCCTGAGGGATCAGTTTAGCCGTGTGTTGAATAATTTTGATGAAGTTGTGCATGGAAGGAAGGTGTGTATTGTGTGCCCTTATGTATGTGGATAGGACCGAATACTTTGGGGTGAGGTTGTGGGGCTGAAGGGGGTGCGGGCTAAGGGTTGAAGAATGTTCGTATATCCTGTGATAATGTTTGAGATAGTGAGACTTATATGGTCTTACTGGCAGATTACAGGATAGAATTTTTAAAAGTTCCACAAGTTGTATAGCATGTTATCATCTTTAGAGGAGTTAACGCGTGTTAGGTGTGAAAATGATACAGGGGGGAATAATGATAATATATAGGCTATAGTTTTAGTGGATGGTTAAAAAGGATGAAAGGTGATAAAGAGATAAATTATAAATGATACGTTTTGAGTGATCCTACTTTTATCGTTATAAAGGTGCATTTTCGGCATGATTAATAACGTATTTCGCATTAAAAAATCCATTTCCCGATATTCGTGTTCTTGTAAAAGCTTCTTTGGTAATGCAGTGTTCACTTTCTATTTTAAATATATCTCAATGAGTAAGTTTTTTTTTTTTATTTATTATTATTATTATTATTATTATTATTATTATTATTATGATTGTTATTTTTAATTTGATTCATTGTAATATACTTTAAGATAGTACTTAGTTTTGAGAATAAGAAGTCATCTCGTTTCTGTGATTCTACTTTTTTGGTTATTTATACATTTTAAGAATATTGATTGATTTATATAAAGATTAAACATATTGCATGTAATTTTAATTATTTTATGGTTGTTCCACCAATGTTAATGGAATGGAGTTGAGGTGAAATAGGAAATTGTGTATTTTAACTATAAGTGTGTATTATGGAAGGAATAGCAGAAAATTGAAAGTTTATTGATGTACTGTAGTTATCAAAAACTTCATTTGATGTCGATGGAAATAAAATTTTGCATATTTTGTGGTTCTTGTTTGGTTTGGTTTGCTGAAAAATTGGTGTAGCAGGGTTTTGCTCCTGTCTCTTCCGGATGTCCAGCCGAATCACTTTACAAGATACTCCCTCCAGCCGAATTTTATTTTAAAGAATTGAACATTCGTTTTCCTTAAGGGCTGGTTTTGATTGACTAAGATTTTTAGGGGTCAACCCTAAAACCCCTAAAACGTCGATTTCGGGTGTTTCTCTGTATCTTTTGATTTGCTTTGTATTTTTTCATTTGAAGTAAAACCATAATTCCCACCAATTTAGAGTTCACCATTTACATTTTTTGTTGAAATGACTTTAAACTTTAACTATACAAAGATGTCTGTTGGCAAAAAATCATTAGCCTGAGTTTTGATTTCTGCCACTAAATCGCAGAAATACTCGAATTCTGAACTCGACTGAAAATGGTTTAAATAAATTATTTTATTTCAAAACCTTGTAATTTTTTAAATTTTAATTTTTTTTATTCTATACACTGATTGAACTGTTATTTCCCTTTAAAATTAATTTTCAATTTTATTCTCTCTTAAACATTGATGAAAATGAGGTTTGCCGAAATCGGGGGTGGCGCTGCGCGTTTCCGATTTGTGTTGGGACCTCAAATTTTGAGAAAGGTAGTTTTCTGCTAAGATTACTTCATATAGTAAATTTAATGATAATTTGTGAGGGTCGGGTGTAACTTCAATTTTTTTTTATTTGTACGAGAATGGACCATCAATAAATTTGATGAATTATTACGTGGGGCCTTTTGTTCTTTAAGAAAACATTAATTTCATTTGGACCAAGCATGCCTGCTGTATAAATATATGGTTTATATAATTTTGTAGAATTTTTAGTTTGTGATGTAAATTAATGTTGTGTTGTATTTAAAATAGATTTTATTATATTTTAAGCTATTTTAACTTAAAATACTTAAAATGTACAATAAATTTTCACAGAGCGATTAATGAAAGTTAGAATTTGGGAATTTGGCGAAAAAGTTTAAAGATTTTCAATAAATTTGATGAATTATTCCGTGGGGCCTTTTTCTCTTTAAGAAAATAACATCAATTTCATTTGCAGCAATGATTTACAAGGAAACTTAATAGTAATTGTTTATATTTTTCAGTGCCAAGAAGAAGGCCATATGGCGCGAGATTGTCCAAATAATGCCCAGGTAAGTCTTTTTATATCCGTTTGGGAGCTTTTCAATTTAATGTTCCCGCTGAAATCTTCATTAAAAATGGGTTGTGATGATTTTTTATGGTTATGTTTATAGGCATCAATTTCTTTCGTTTTTGTTTTTTTTTTTTTTTTGCTCTCAATGAGTATTTAAATTTTAAGTTTTTTTTTTTAAATAGAAAAAAAATTGCTAAATTTATATAATTTTTTTTTCATTACATTTTTCTGCTAACCTAACCTGAAAATCATGCAAAGAATATTATAAATTTGAATGCCATTTATGTCAATTTTTTTCAAAATTATAGAAAGAAAAATTGTTTAAACTCATTTTATATTTTTTTCTACTAAAGTAAATCAAAAGATTAGCAGTTTGTTTGTCTGTCGTTCAGTCATTTGAGTTTGAGTGTTTTTTCCTTATTACATAACTTTCTGCCTGAGTTTCCAGGGGGACAATGAAGCGATCAAGCTTTGGAAAATTTTATTCAGGCGAGGTCGAGATGGCCATCCCGCATGCCAATAGAGAATGCAGTGTTAGCGTCATAAAAAAATTTTTTATATTAATTATTAAAAAAAAAAAAAAGTGAACCCCAAATAATTTTGTAACTGTGAAACTTTTACCTCTGTTGTTAATTTATTCTTTATTATATAAGGATTTTAGATTTATATGTTTATATAGACGTTTTCTTATTTTTGTTATGTAGCTGAGTTCAAATCATCAAGATTGCGTTTCTCGTGTCAGGCCTCAGTATTGCCGTACTGCGGATTCGTACTAATTCACATGATAACTGCGCAAAAAATTGCGCAGACGAGAAAGACGAGTGCGATTATACAACATATCTAATGAAAATGTCTATCTTGCACAAGATATAGCTGCTTGTAAAAATTCATTAGATAGGACAAAAATAAATAAAAAAAGCAGACGTTTCATTACCGCGAACTTTTATTCTGTTGCATTTTTTAGTATTTCATGTGAATGGCTGGCAAACTTTCCTTATTTTCTTTTAACGACCAAAATATAATTTTTGGATTCCGCGCCAGCGCCAAAAAAAAAAGTCTTATATACAAGTCCAAAAAAAGAATTTTGTTCCCCATTATATTTATTATTAGTTAGTTATTATATTATTATTATTTTATTATTCGATGCTATACAAATTATTGATTGATTATTATTATTATATTACTACATGAGGTAATAAAATGTTTTTGACTGTTATGTAATTAACAGTTTTGCTATTTTCTTTTTGCGCTATATCCAAGATTACACTGGTGTGTTTGTCTATAAAGAGCTCAAGTTTTGCTGCATTCACATAAAAACAAAATTACAAGAGCACTTTGTACATTTATAGCATTTCAATTGAATTAAGTAATGAGCTAATTATGTTTCTTTTTCTATCAAGAGATGGAGGGCGAAGGATAAAGAAGGCTACACATTTTTATTAAGATTATGTCTATAATATCCAACCGTTTTGTCTGTTAACGGAAAAAATGCATTTTTTTTCAAATTCTAATCTTATTTCCACTCCTGGGAGAAACTGGGGTTGATAGAAAATTTTATGTCAATTTTTAAGTTACAAAACAATAATTACATAAAAAGCAAAAAAAAACGTTTAAACAACAAAAAACGTAAAATTTGTTCATTATTATTATGTATGAATCATCATCACCCACTTTCCCCAAGACTGGGGCGGATAAAGGTGTTTAGCATACACTGGAAACAAAAGTAGCTATCACGGAGAATAATATGCCAATGTCTAACAGAAGCGCCAGCCTTACCGTCCTTGTTTGCCCTTTGCAGTGAATAACTCGCTGACGTCAGAAAAACCCACCCATAGAGCCTTCTCGGGACCGCGACGGACCCGTCACTATGGCATCTCGTCAATGTAGACTGTCAATCCCTTGGGCCAGGTGGCGCACAGCCGACTTACCCCTCCACAAAACCCCCATTAACTTCTATATAGTGCACCTTTTCTTCTCGCCTCAGCCAATCTCATTTTCTCTCCAGGCATTACTTTACAAACTCAATTCATTTTTTCTTCGTTCTCCCAGCCGGTCGATTCCCAGCACACCCGCCACTAGTGATACATCGCTTAGACCATGACGACTACAATCCACCTTTCCACGATGACCGAACCATCTCAATGATACTTCTCATTTTTTCATTTTCTCGTTTACTCCTTTCTTCACACCACGCAACTCCCTAATTCAGTTTATCACTTCTCACACCTAACACGCTCCCTAAGATTGTACATGATGAACACATTGAAACTTATAGATCTATACTGGCTAATTTCAGACCAGAGTTTCGAGTAGTTATACAATCAAGACCGGTCTAACAAACAAACCCTATGTAAGACCATAGCCACTCAAGACTAGTCCGCTTTAATTCGCCCAAGTTTTAATTGCTCCAACACCTCCGACCCACCATGATTACCATCTCACAACTTTCCCAAGAGAACATCTGCGGAGACAACTCATATCATCCGATTCCCTTTTCATTTACGTATTATCACTTCTCACACCTAACACGTCCCTAAGATTGTACATCTGAACACATTGAACTTTAGATCTATACCTCTTATTTCAGACCAGAGTTTAGTGACTTGATACATTCAGAACATCTATTTGGGTTGGGGGGGGAGGGTGGGCTAACTACAATACATCGTCATTGTTTTGAAGACCCAGCGCTTCTCAAGATTCACTTCCCTTTAGCATTTCGCCAAGCTATTTAATATGCCATCCAACCACTCCCTCGATACCAGTTCGAAACTTTCCTTATAACACTTCTATGATCATTCCAGTGCCCTTTTATTTACTACTATCCCAAGTATTTAAAACGGTACTCCATATATGGAAGTTGTCATGCAAAATGAAACCATACCACAAGGACTGTCGCGCACTCGTCAACCATAGACCTGTAGTCTTATCATACGATTTACTTTCAAACCCCCTCTTTAACATTCACCTCAAACCTCTACCAATCCTCTCAATATCTCTTCAGAGTCGCCATACAAAACCAAATCATATAATATAATAGGTAGGCACCCTGACCACTCTCTTCCATTCTCCGTCATTCGAACATCTAACACCTTCCCCTGTCTCCCACCCCGCCCTCTAATTCTTTCATTAACTCATCCATATACAAATTGACATAACAAGCAGAGAACATAACACATCCCGTCTCATCCTACTATTAATATTAAACCAATCACTCTTAACTCCCATTAATTCTATATGTTCGCCTTCAACAATATCGATCAGAGCATAACTTTTGATTCTCACTTCAGAAGACCATCCTACCAAGCAGCACCATAGTATCACTAACACTTGCCATAAAACTTCCCTATTAATCCTATCATTCACCTGCTGTTCAAATCCCTAAAAACTAAATACGATTTATTATTTTTATTTCCGGAGCCAACTCAGCCATGCGAAATCCACACATCACAAGCAGAATGCAGGAACCACGCAGATCATACAGGCCGAGATGGATTCATGTCTGATGCATGTATTGTTATAATGTGAGACGATCTCAATCATTCTGGTTTATATGAAGATCGGATCCACACATGCCTCTAAGCCAATTTCAAAACACACGCTTGTTCTCACCAATGGCACTTTGTTATCTAATTCCGTGGCCTCTTTCGACCAAATTACCAGGATATATCATAACAATCAACCCTAATTTTCCCATATTAATTCCTACAGCTTACCCTTATCGCCCCACTTAACTTGTGTAAGGGTACTATCACTGCACCCTCTTCTCAAGTCCCTACCGCGAACTATACGCTCCGAATAAACGCTTTAATTACAAACTTCAAATCCACTCAGATGACGTATCTCGTCTTCGTCTTATCATTTCACCAGTAATATCATGATACCTGCAGATACCAAGTTCAACATTTCTCACTGTACATACCCTTCACTAAATGAGCCTCATCACCAAAATACCTATTCCTGTACAATATATAAATACTGTCATTCACTTATCACCTCAGTCATTACTGCCAATTTTATGCAGATTTGAATTGTCCCTCCACACTACTCCTCACTCCATTCATCAGCTTACTGAAACACCTTCCCTATTCATCTTATATCTAAGCAATTTCCCCTCTATTCTCATTCTGAAACCTTTCGCGCTTCTTTCCAAAAGAGCTTCCTATTCCCTTGTAAGTCCACATTCATCCTTCCTTATCACCTTCCTCTCCATCCAATTATTTTTTATTATTATTATTATTAATTATTACTATTATTATTATTATTATTATTATTATTATTATTATTATTATTATTATTATTATTATTATTTAAAGAATTATGAAATGCAGTAATTTACTTATTCTCCTCTGTATATATTGTTGGGGGGACTTGAGTGATTGGATTGGTGATAGAAAAAGGGATTGTATTATAGGTGCCTTTGGGCTTGCGAGAGAAAATGAGAATGAAGGGAAAGTGATTGATTTCTTGGGGAAGAGAAGTTTGTGTAAGTATGTACCTCTCACGTCGGGTAGCTTGCAATGAGACTTAAAAGTCTAAACGCGATGTCACCTCATCTCAGAAGCTTCAAATAATTATCTTCCTATATAATTGCTCCCCATCTGCGGACTTACTATCCTGCTATCCGCTGTTGTTTTAGATTGTTCTGATAGCTGTTTTGGACATTTACCAGCAGGGAGAAATACTGAAGTAAACAAACCATGTATTATTAGGCTGGTGTACTTCCTCTTACCGGAGTAACCGTTTACAGGTAGATACTTGTCCGCCTCTGCATTGACCACTCATCATACTAGCAGCCGATACATGTTCCAAGATCTTCTTCCCACGTTCAAATTTTGTCATTGTTGACTGCATCCAACTTAACTCGATCCATCATTGCCAGTTTCCCACACTTGGTTCCATACAAACTTCTGAGAAATTCAGCTATATCCTGTGGCAGTAGCTCCTACGTGCAATTCTATTAATCACACTATAGCTTCTCTATGAACATAGGATAATTCATCTTAATGATGCCTTAGAGAAGGCCCTCAAAGTTGAAGAACCTCCTGTCACCGTAATGCGGAATGGATTCCTCGTAAGCCAAACTACCATTAGGTCCCAAAATTCCCATCTTATTATTCTTGACATCACTAAAGTGATGCTTAGGTGATATATGTTCCTGATGATGTCAGAAACACATCATGAAGGACCGTTAACAAGATTAAAAATATTTACATAATTTTACTACACTGCCATCGGAAGAGATTCAACTACCTCCCTCTCTTGCTACTCACTTTTAACACACATTTTCACTTTGGATTCGAAGATTGGTTTCTCGAGTTATGATGTACGCCTTTATATCCCTCTTCCAAGATGCTGGTGTGTGTATGTGTCAAATATTGCAAAGACCTTAAGTGGATTAGTGCCATTGTATGAAGATTGGTCTAAAAGTTAGGACAGCGTTTAAGCATTTTCAGTCTTCCTAGGCTGCTGCATTTGATACTCTTTTCCACCAGCACATCAATTTTTACAGCTTTGATGACTTGTACTTGGAAAAAACAAATACCGCTTCTGTACCCCCTTCTGATTTACATGAAAAAAAAAATTCTAAACTTCATTAACTTGCTTTTGTTCCTATTCGGGGTAAGTACTAAGGGACTTGTAGGAAATTGAGATTTGAGGCTGGCTAGATCCTTTAACCTGACACCACCAAGTGCACACAATCCATTTTATTTAATGTCCCGAGAAAAAAAAATACACTTCTACGCAGGGGATTGACTCGCGTCATCTCGGTTGAAAGGCAACTAGTCAACCTCTGTGCTACAAGGCGCTCATTAAATTTTAGGAATTTTGTTAATAGTAATTGCTTTTATTTTTCAGTGCCAAGGTGATGGTCATATGGCTAGAGATTGTCCAAATTCTGAGCAGGTAAATAATTTAGCCTGTTGTATGTTCATATATGTTTCTGTTTGCTATTTTCTTTACTTTTAATTTTCGGAATTTTTCTAGACGGACAATGAAGGTTCAAGCTTCGGAAATTCTTATTCGGGACGAGGTCGTGGTGCAGGCGACTCGAGTCAGAGAAAATGTTTTAAGGTACATGAAAATTTTCACCACCATTATTATTATTATTATTATTATTATTATTATTATTATTATTATTATTATTATTATTATTATTATTATTATTATTATTATTATTTTTATTATTTTTATTATTATTATTATCATTTTTTATAATTATTTTTTATTTTTTTATTTTTGTAAATTTGTTTCAGTGTAATGAAGAAGGCCATTTTTCGAGGGAATGTCCTAATAATGCCCAGGTACATTTTGCCCCTTTTTGTAAAAAAAATTCATTATTATTTATTATTATTTATTATTTATTATTATTTATTATTATTTATTATTATTATTATTATTATTATTATTATTATTATTATTATTATTATTATTATTATTATTATTATTATTATTATTATTATTATTATTTGTTTGCAGGATGATGGTAACAAGAAGGATTTCAAAAAGTGGTAGGCTATAACATATATATATATGTAATAACCCATATATATATATATATATATATAATATAATATATATATATATATATATATATATATATATATAACGGATATATATATATATATATATATATATAGAGAGAGAGAGAAGGTGATTGGAGTAGCACAGAGAGTTGGAGAGTTAATGCAAGTATTGGATGATTTGGTGGTTAAGGAAGGATGAATGAAAGTCGGTTGGTTAAGCGGATGTATAGTGGAGAGTGTGTTGGAACCGACCGGCTGGGAGACCGAAGGAAAGTGGATTGGTCGATTGAACGAATGTCTGAAGGAGAAATGTGAGTTTGGCAGGGGCGAGAATAAAGGTGCATGATAGGAAGAATGGCCGGGGTTTGTATGGGGGCATGGTTGTGGCCCACCTGGGCCAGGGATGAACCTTACCCATTGACGATTTACCATAGTGAGGGTCCGTCGCGGTCCTATGATGCTCTAGGGTGGATTTTCTGTCTGTGACGAGCTCTCACTAATTAATGGTACAGAGGGGCGGTAAGGCTGAGCTTTCTTTTCGACGTTTGTCATGTTCTCCTACTGCTTTTCTTTTCCGATGTAGTAGCGCACCTTACTCCGGGCAGAGGAAGGTGAGAGAAGAAGAAAGAATAATATAAGCCTTAATAATAACTGTATATATATATATATAATATATATATATATATAAATATATATATATATATATATATATATATATATATATATATATATATATATATATATAATATATAAATAATAATAATCTCATATCACAACATATATATATATATATATATATATATATATATATATATATATAATAAGGTGGCTGATGTAATTAAATATTGGTGGATGTAAAGGGACTAAGTCTTGAGAGCTCTAGGGTTTTGTATGAAGGTATGTTGTTACCCATGTTAATGTATAGTAGTGAAACTATGGTCTGGAATAAAAGGTATAGATCTAAGGTATAAAGGGTTCAGATGACAATCTTTGGGGCGTGTTAAGCTGTGAGAAGAATTGATAAAATGATGAATGAACGTATTATCGAGTTGTATGGTGTGATGAAATGCGTAAATGAGAGAATAAACGAGAGTACATTGAGATTGTTTGGTCATATGGAAAGGATGGATGAAGTCTGTTGGTTAAGTGGATTTATAATGGTGTGTGTTGGGAATCGACCGGCTGGGAGACCAAAGAATAAGTGGATTGAGTTAGTAAAGTTATGTTTGAAGGAGAGGAATGCGAGTTTGGTAGAGGTGAGAAGAAAGGTGCATAACAGG
>JABUQX010032274.1:15000-37500 GCA_015478945.1 Trachelipus rathkii
AACACATCCCTGGCTTACTCCCTATTAATATTAAACCTCACTTTCAACTCCATTTATTCTTAAAAACTCTTCACTATCAGCACACAAACTTTAGATTCAATTCCGAAGCCTATTTCCCACACCATATATCATTAACACCTGGCACAGAGATTCCCTATTAATCCTGTCATACGCCTGTTGCACGTAAATAAAACCTTGATACACATTATATTCTCATTTGTTTCAATGTGAAGATTTGATCTACACATCCTCTACCACTTCTAATTGCTTCTTTTTCTTCGCCAATAAGTCCCTCAGTCACTCGACGCACTCTTTCAACCAAAATACCAGCATACATCTTCCTACAACACAAACTAATTCACCTATAGTTTTTAAAGTTCCCCCTATCTCCCTTACCCATATATATATATAAGGGCACTATTACCTCTGCAAACGATTTGTTACACAACTTTCATGTTCAGTCAATCACAATCTCCCCTCCATTCATGAGAATTTCATGTGTTATTTCATATATATATACAGGCTGATTATACCATTCTTCAACTTACTCTCTGAACTTTATTACATTCTAAACTACTAATTATCTCCTCCCAAAAATACCTTCTTGCACCATGCTTACACAAACATTCAATTATCAATGTTAACTTTTCTCAGAGTTTCCTATTCTTCACCACTTCTCCCCACTTCCACTTCATCAGTCACGAAAGTACCATCCCTATTCATTATGCTACGAAATTTCCCTTTACTCTCCTCCTTAACCTTTCTTACTTCCTTTCCGAACAGGTTCCTATTCCTTATAACTTCATTCATCCTCCTTTCAAGTTCATCTATCTTTTATTTTCTCTTACGTATGCAACTTTGTCTTTCTCTCCCTATATATTTCCATCTAAACATCATCATTGGCTTTTTAAACCGCATGCATCAACTATTGATTGCACCATTCAAGATTGACATTCTATTACCTCCTACTTTAGCACACCCAGATACTTCTCTTATATTACTAACAAATGCTTCCTTCATTTGCGTCCAGATATGATCAATTACATCTTGTTCACATTCAACTGACTTATATTTAAGTGTTCTCACATGTTGTTCATATAACAACTCACTCCTAATTCTCGTCACATTCATCCTTTATTCTTTCCTTTTCATCTAATCCCCACTAACTTAACTTTACATAAAACATGATGATCTGGTATTCCCATTCCCTTCACCGATTTAACATCCATTACGTAATTCAACATCTTCACCAATATAAAACCAATCATACTCTTCACTTCAACGCCATCACTACAAACACCAACCCTCGTATACATGCACTTTCATATATAATAATGGATAATCTTGTGCTCGGAGAATGTGTTTCTTAAACACACAACCTCTCTCCTCAGAAATCAGTCACCTTCCTTCTTCTATTCTCATTTTCTCCCTCAGCCCAGAAGGCACCTGTTATACCATCCTTCTTTTGATCACCTATCCAACCATTTTATTAACGGTTGCAATATTTTCTTTTTAATGCAAAATGCATTAAAATTCAACTTTTTGAAAATTTGGTTAGTAAATGAAATTTGAAACATTTGTTTTGCATTAAATTTTTTGTTTCTTAATTGCATAGTTTTTTGTTTTTTTTTAATATATGGTTTGTAATAAACCATTTTAAAACTTTTAATTTATTACCCTTCCCTCCCACCCGAAATTTAATAGTAAAACTTACCCCACTAAAATCTTATTTTTAGATGCTGAAAAAGTTCTCGTGTTTGTTGAAACAAAACGAATGGCTGATTTTATCGCAGCTTACCTTTGTACCAATGAGATACAAGCAACCAGTATACATGGAGATAGATTTCAACATCAGCGAGAGGAAGCTTTGAGCGAGTTTAAAAGTGGAGTCAGAAATGTATTGGTAGCAACTGCAGTGGCAGCCAGGGGTCTCGGTAAGTAATCAAAGTGAAAGATTTTGAGTAATAATGATTAAGATTTTAATTTTTTTCCCCTATCTCAAAAGACCGCTTCCACCTTGTTTAACCGCTTCCACCTTGTTTAATAAATGTAATTGATATTGCTAGCATTTGCAGTAGTATATGGGACTTTTTTTTATATTTATTTATTTACTTACTTACATACCACACAGGTTTCTTTTATCTTAGGCTGTAAGAATAAGTCAGCCTAGTTTGATGAACAAGTACCACTTCTCTACTTTTACGATTGAAGGTAGTTCTATATTGGTTAGGCTTAAGTGAGGAGGTTTTTGTTTATCAATTCTCACACCTAATGCGCCGCCGCTAAGATTATCCATCTGAATAGTTCACCTTAGATATATATACTCATTTCACACCATAGTTTACTATACATTAAACACCGGTAACAACATACCTTCATACAGAACCCTAGCGCGCACAGACGTAGCATTCACCAAAGTTTTAATTGTTCTAAACCACCTTCCTACCACTCACAACTTTCCTATTAAGCTCCGTTCCCTTTACGTTCAACATATAGCCTAAATATTTAAACTCTGGGTACTGTTCCAATTGCTTACCATTCAACATAATTTCCACTTTATTGCAAAATCTTTTAATTCAGAATTTATTAAGCTTTTATTTATTTTATAAATTCTGGCCACCAGTATATTATGCAGGATATCAAATCTGCTATTCACGAGTAAGTTTCGTTTTGTAAAACTATGGTCAAACTTTTCGATATTGGTAAAAGTGAGAACGTTTTTGTCATGTATGTTCGGGCCACCAACGTGTATGTATAGTTAGCGGGGTTTTTTTATAAGAAGAGAAAATGAGATGTTTGTGCTGATGTCCATAATACTATTCCAAAATAAATTGAAAATAAAAATAAAGAATTTTCAGACTTGTATAGACTTTGAAAACGAGCAGTAACGGCACAAGGATATAGCCGTTCCATAGTGCTTCAGAAATTAATCTGGAAATTTACAGCTTATACGATATTAGAGCTTAGTATTAAAAGTACGAAAATTCCTCTTTCCTGATGATTTATGAAACCCCTTAAAGAAAAAATTACTGGATGAAGATCTAATATTAAAAGGATTTAATTTCTTTTTATTAAATATATGCTTTAATAACTAAGGTTTGTTTTAGTTGCAACTAATTAGTGATAGTGGATAAAAAAATAAAAGACGAAACCAGAACTTGAACATTGTTTTATAAGACATTTTCAGGATAAATAGAAATAGAGTTTGTTATGGGATATTCTTACATTACCGAATTTATCTAATCACTCGCTATAAATTTAGAAATAAGTTTATAATTTTAGTTATTGAATATTTCTGTCCAGAGGTATTAGCCCTTAGACATTCTATGATTTTCTTATTCTCTTATCATCGCTTATTATTCTAGTTATGTTTATTATTATTTTTTATTTTTATTATTTGTGAAATTATTTTTGCTACCTTGCTAATTATTGTTTTCTTTTATTATTTATTACTCAATTATTATTTATCTATTTTATTATTATTTTAAGTTATTATTATTATTGAAAATTTCTATTTATTATTATTTGATTTCTATTATTATTATCTTTTATTAATTTATTTTATATTTTATTATTCTTATTTATTATTATGTTTTTTTTAGAATGATTCATCTACTATATGATTCCTTCTTTATATCCTTACTTTATTCTACCCCCTCAAAAAAGAAAAAAAACCTGTTCGTTTTTGAACTTATGGAAATCTGGTTTCTCTCTCTCTCTTCTTCGTCTCTCTCTCTTCTCCTTTTCTCTCTTCTTCTTCCTCCTTTCTCTCTCTTCTCTTTCTTTAGTAAGATAAGTTTGTCTTAAATTTTTATTCTGTTCATCAGATCAATATGAAATTTCTCTAAACCTATCTCACGATATCTCTCTCTCTTACTCTTCTTTTCCTATTCAATCTAATATCATTATTTATATTGTTTGATCAGTTCTATCACTATCGTTTTTCGCCACTTTTTATAGTATGTGTTTGTAAAGTAAATACACCTGTCTAAATATTGAGGAGCAGCACGGATCTATTGCTGTTCAAGGATAGACGTCTGCTTACAAGGTCTATTTTTAAGTTGTCACTGTTCACGTAGTGAATTGTTTATTAGCTTAATTATACTTGAAAAGAAAACAAAAAAATAAATTAATACAGGTTAATAACTTAAGAAAGGTATTACAAAGGCATTCACTACAATGTGTCCTCTTTGGATTAAATCTGTACAAAATGATAAGTATTATATTGTCAACTATATGTATATAACCACAACCCGAATTGGGGAGTGAACATAAGTTTTTTCATTGAGTAATGAGAACGAGAATCATACAGATTGTTGGCTGGGGTGTTTCAGTGATTGTATAACAATACACCTCCTTTTGCTTGACACAAGTGTATTGAAATGTATAGATGTTTAAGAATTAGCTTCCTGTCTATGGTGCCAGGGATTTTGAGAGAGGTTGTTTAGCCAGCGCTGGGCCTAGTCTGACCCAGGATACTAAGGAATTTACTATGGAGGTCTTGTACCAGTGTAATTTCGATCCCTATTGACGCGATATACATTACTAGTTCTGAACGAACTCGTACATAAAACCCCACCTAAATTGTCTATCTATACCATGTGCACAAGTTGGAAATTTCTAGTCCATTAGCCAGGATAACTCTGCAGAGTATTATGGCGAGACATTTGAACACAGAAGGATTTTTCAGGCTGACAAATTCAGGCAAAATAGATATTATAAAATATCTCGTTGTCATGGAGCTATTTTGTTCCTTGGTAACGACTTATTATTTAAATAAATTAGACTTGTATACTATTAAATATCTAGATACTATATATCTATTATTGTGTTTATGAGATATAATAAGCCTGTTTGCGTGTATGGATATTTACGCCCATATCTTTGTAGAGTGAGGTTTAGACTATTGTTTAACTCTAGTTATATTATGAAGAACACGATATTTATTATTTTCTTAACGTTAATCATTCTATTGATTTCTGATCTTAAGAAGCCTCTTGCAATTTGCTGTGTGCGCTCATAGTGTTCCTTTTTCATTTGTCATTTGTCGCCAAGATTTTTCAGTAGTTACGTTGTGGCAGCTTCGTCCGAAGACGTGTTGTGTTGTAGATGTGCATACTCGTAAAGGACGGAATCCGAGCCTATCACAATTGCATTGGTTATATATATTATATCGATACGGCGAAGATCATTACTTACAGGTGCGAAAGGTTACTGTGGTCATTTTGAAATCCCTCATATTGACGTATCATGGTAAATCTCTTTTTATATATCAGATTAACCAGCCTTCCTAACATTGAAGGAGGGTTCAAGTCTCCTAAAACCAGTTTAGGTGTTTATAGTATCGGGTGATTCCATCTCACTAGCTTGCATAGGCCAATGTGAAATATGGTACTCAGATCTTACCTCGTAATTTTTACATTTCTTCCTCCTTAGGAAACGGCTTTGAATCTCGGTAAAGTCTGGAGGAGTGTAGGAATCGATTATTCACCTCCGGTTGGTTTGTCTATTATAGCCGTGCGCTATGTCACATCGGGGATTCTCTTGCATATGAGTATTTGACCCTGAGGTTAGGTAGGTTAGGTTGGCAATTCTACGAGGCTAGTCGATGTGCACGTTTTTTGTGCTATCAGTAGTCTTAGTAATATAATTTCAGCTGCTCGTGTCATTTAAATGAATCTTAAATTAGTATTTATTTGCTGTGAATTCTACAATCTCTTAGTTTTTTGTATTAAGTCTAATTCAAAGGTGACGTGTTCTGCGTTCTTTCTCTGTGTAAATGCTGGAGTGTATTACCGTCTTTGTGTATATCCTGCATCTCAATATTCACTTCCTTGTCTGTATTAGAGAGCTTATATATACTTGTCTGACCTCGATAATTCTATTATTGATGTATTAATCACACACCATACCGTTGACCCTGAGTATTTTTGTATATCCTGGTGTATGTGCTTTATTTGAACTGTTCATATGGGGGTGTGGTTGTTGTCCTGCCATATGTCTGAAGTTCCACCTGTTTATATTCATACCGTTTTATTGTAAAGCGAATTTCATTCAGTCATATGAATTTTCCTAATGTCTCGTAATACAACTTCCATAGAAGGCAATCAATGACAAGCCAGGCATCCCAGCTGCCCCTTTCTTTTGTCTTCACGATTTGCATAATCCATGTCCCATGTTATGGCCTATATTGAGTACAATGTTGCTTAGTGCAACCGAATTCCGTCGTATGGTTTTCCTTCGATATTCCCAGAGTACCTGACACTAAGCCTCCGTATGAGGATCGTTGGATTTTTCATGGGTGTATATACAGAACGTGTTCCAGTTCGTACGTCTTCGAATGTACGGACTACGTATCTCTCTCTTACCCGTACTTGTGAATTGAGTGGGTAGTAACTTGATTGACTCTTCTGTACTTCGAAACCGTCTGTAATCTCTATGGAATGCCATGTGCGCTTTTCGGCGGTCGTCCGATTGTGGTATTAACGCTTTTGTTTCATATTCTGCAGTGATTTTCCAGCTACTGCGCACATTCTCTGTTTTGGCGTAATGTAATCACCTCACATAGTGTCACGTTCACGCTTTTCGTCTCTTGCTTATACTGGTCACTTATCTTCTTTTTTTTTCTTTTTTTTTCTTTTTTTTCTTTTCTCTTTTTTTTTCTTTTTATTTTTCTTTTCTATTTGCTATGTTCCAAGATGTATGACTCTGGACTATAACAAACCTACTTCTGAAGCTAATATTATCCGTTTCACTAACACTATTATTACGCATTTAATTTTGTAGGTTATGACATACCCCTCTTTCTCATATGATATCTTGTTTAGTTGGTAGTATTGTTCAGCACATTTAATTGAAAGATTATTGTTGTAATCGTAATTGGGAAGATAAAGTTGTAATCTAAATGGTATATTGGATTTAAGGTATTTTATATTTAATTATCCTATTTTGTTTAGCTGTATCGATATTTTTTATATATCTATTTGGCTAATAAATAGACTTGAGTGTATAGCCTAATTATTTCATATTACACGTTTCGTGCTTTTTTGTAGGCACATGGTTCTGTCTCACGTATGACGTTTCGAAGTGGTTTATGGGTAACATGGTGGAAACGAATCCTCTGTATTCTCAAAAAGATCGCACCTCATTTTTTTTATGTGCATATTTCTACAGAAGCCTCATAAAAATATTATCATTCCCTTCTCATCGAATCATTCGCATCTTATGTTTTGTTGCGCTTGTTTTTCGAATTGTCGCATTTGCTGCCAGATCCCATACGTAACATTCCCTGCTTCCTTCTATATTAGATATTAATAATAATAGCTTTATTATTCTTATCACATCTTTCATACTTAACTTCCGTTACCGTGATACATTTCCGCTGTAAATATTACTCGTGAGACACCTCTTCTCTATATTATATTATATTATATATATTATATATTATTTATTTAATATAATATTAATATATATCATATATATATATTATTATTACTATCTTTATTATTTATATATATATATATATATATTTATATATATTATATAATATTATTTATCTATTATAATTATATATCATTATATATATATATAGGTTTTTATATTTCTACTTATCTATGGTATGCCCCTTATTCAGGGTGGCCGTTTTTGCGGTCAATTTTGGAGTGCCGCATTATTGCGGAATTATTGTTCCTAGACATTTAATCATCTGTGTATTTTTGCGTATTGGTGTCGAGATTATTTTGATAAAATTGTTGCGCGAATCTTGCAGCTGTACGCGTGATATTGTGGCCATATTTCGGATTGATCCTAGCGAAACTTTCCGCAATTAGTGAGGGTACTACTGAAAAAACAATTGTTGGAATTTCAGTGGGATTGCCAAATAATTGGGTGAGGGAGTCCACAAATTTTTTCGTTTCGTCTGGTCCCAATCTTGTACCTTCTGGCAGCAATTCTACTTCTTCTTGAAAAATTGTTATTTTTTTTGCTATTTTCGGTTTTATTTCTTAAAGTTTTGTAAATAAGTAATAATTAACAAAACTTAAAGGCTTTAACATGCTCATGAACATTAGAAGTTTGAACATCACAATATTGCTTTCTCTTTATACAAATTTTCTAAGCGGGAAGTTTTTATAGGGGTATGAATATTACAGGTGTTATGAAATCGTGTTTGCCTAACTCTCATATTTCTCAGAATGAGAGGCTTATTGTATTTGCACGGTAAACATAATGATGAATAAAACTGAATATACACATTGGTTACTGAGGTTGTTCCCCTATCTATTCCGCTTGTCTCTAAACAAGTATAATATATTATCTATATTTTATTATTATTATGGTTATATTATATATTATTATTTACTGTTAGTATTTTTTATATATTGGGCATTCGATATTATATTTATATATGATATATTTATTTAAGTATTATTATATTTAGTATTGCTATTTTATTTATTATATTTGTTGACGGTATATATATGTATTAGCTATAATTCCCCACTATCTAATGCATATGGACACCCATATTTATCATAATCCTAACCTATCTGAAACACCTCTTTACAATACACCGCCCTTCCCATAACTTATTACTACTTAAGCAAATATAGTAAAATATATATATTATATGTTATTATACTTATATACAGGTAAATAAGGTTATTATGTACTTCCTTAATTATCCATGCTTATTGTGTATGGCGTGATTATTCACTATTATTGATTCGAAAGTTATTTGTGTATAAGTACGGTTTTAGTATTATATTATACCCCTGCGCTGCGTGTTTTTGTATATGTTATGATTTTATATACGTTATTTTTATATTATTAGTACTATATTTTTATATATGTTACTTATTTATTTATGACACATATCGTATATGATTTTATTACATATTATTAATTATATATTTTATATTATATCTTATATACTATATACTTTATTATTAATATTTTACTACTATAATTTTTAGTAGCTATATTTATATATACTATACTATATTATTACTTATTATATCAAAATGCCGTATATATAGTATATACGTTTTACGATATTTATAGTGTGTACTATGCTATGAGTATGATATTATTATACCATATTTTATCTTACTCTATATATATATATTATCTATATATTTCTAGTGTACTCTGTAGAGTGGGAAATAATAATGTTCTTGCGCACACGAGTAATAATGTATTTCTAATTATTTCTCTTTAACTATAAACTTTACTATTAACTTGATTGCTCGCAAGGGGCACTGTTCTTCAGGAATTAGTTCTTTTTATTAGCTATGTCAGGTTCTTTTATTTGTTTTTTAGTGAGGTGTGAGGCTTCCTTCGTCTCCTACGTGCTGTCCCGTCCCGTTAGATAGGGGTTTCTGCAGCAGCCGTTAGAATCTTTTTAATATATCTATTTATATATATAACGCTATGCTTATTATATATACATGAGATGGTTGGATATGGTGAGACAGTTATGATATAATATTATGATATGGGTTTTATACTATATACTATATATATATGTGCGTGTGATTTTTTATCATGTATATTATATATATATTTTATCTACCTCATATATTCTTATTATACGGTTTTATATCTCTTATACTTTATATATATATTTACTAGTTATCACTAATATATATATTTTTCTTTTCGTAGATGTTCAATATAGACAAATAATGTGATTGGTATATTTTGGCAACTCGTAGTCTCGAACGCTCGTAGGCCGGGAGCGTTGACCCTTGTTCTTTGGGTGTGCTAAGCCTCTCTCCCAAAATCCCTATAATCCGTCCTATGTCCTTTTCCGGTTTTACTACTATCTATCTACTAGTTAAATTTTGTATTCCTTATTTTTGTAAGCTATTTGTATATATACTTGTCATTCAGATCATTGCCTTTTTGTTATTTATACAAGTTAGCTAATATGCTCATCTCTCTTTTTTTTAAATTCAATGCTTTCTCTTTCACTCTTTGCTTTCTGAAAATGTATTTATGAATTATACATTATTACTCTGAAGATCAAAATACTTTCTGGCTTTTCATCTATTTTCAATTCGAGTAAATGTTTTATCTTATATGACTTATTATCAGTTTTACTACTAATCTTAATTCTATTGTACTACTTTCTCTAGCGTTTTTTTTCTCTGCTCATTGTTACTAAAGTCCCACTCACGACTCTTCTAGGATGGTACTGGTTAGGGTAGTTTCAAGCGTCAAAGTCGATCTAATCCAGCGTGAAATACATTTCATCCTCGTCTGTCTTATCGCAACGGTTCGTTATGGTTTCCCACGCATGGGTGGAGGAGTGTCCCATCTGAAGTTTCCATAGGACAATATTACACACTTTCCTTTTCAGCTCGCCTCCATACATTTTTTATCGAGTCGGTTTCTGCGCACTTTTTCTTATTTAATATACTATTTTCTATATACCCGTCTTCTGGTTTGCTTTCCTTTGTGGCAAATAGGTAGGGATCTAATAAACAATTATAAATATCTTGGCTGTCCATGTCACTTAACGGCTAGAATGTAGAGAGTGTGATCATCATTTTTATGCTTTCCATCTAATTTTTCTACTTTTATAATTTTTATTTCTACTTTGTATTTCTCTTAAAGATTTTTAGGGTTAAGATCTTTTGCCTCCTCTTTTTTGCTCCTCTTTTCTTCATCTATTACTTAAAATTTTGTCAAGGTCATCTCTAAGTATGAATTTTATCCTCTGTGAGATGCGTTTCCACTAAAAGTACGATATCATTTTCTGTATTTAGTAAGAATTCAATCTCGTTAATATTGTTTGTGTTAATCCCTATATATTAATCATATTTAACGTTAGCCTATTGTTCATTACCATATCTGTTTGTCCGGTATCTTTGCCTTTTCTTAGCGAAAACTTTCCTTCTTACATATTTTTCCCTGCTTTATGTATAGTCCTTAATTTATTCTCCACTTTGTTTTCTTTCGTGTAGCTCGTTCCTCAGCTGTTTTGCTTCCTCTCTTCTTTTTTAGTCTGGTCCGGGTTTATATAGATATTCTGGAAGCGTGCACTATTTCTTATATTTTTTGCTCTTTTCAGAACATCCCATATTTGGTCGGCAGTTTACTTTTCTATAAGTATGGGTCGATTTCTGGAGTTGCGGTTTTTCAGCCTTTTAACCCTTACTATCCCATTTCTGTTACTCCTACTTTAAAGATTTCAGAGTTACAGTTTTTTATCCTTATGTTCGGCCTCCTCTAAGTTAAGCTCTGCTCAGTATTTACTTTTCTAAAATATAAATTACCAAATTAATTTTTCTTCTCCGTTTATCTTCAATTTCCAATAGTTTCTTCCTTTACGAGTTCCCAAAATGTTTCCTGTCTTCTGGGATTTTCCCTTCTTTCCTTTCTCTCTCAGTTCTTCTTTTGACTTGTTGCTGCTGAAGATGTTGTTGTTGTTGTTGTTGTTGTTCGTTGTTGTTGTTGTTGTTGTTCGTTGTTGTTGTTGTTGTTGTTGTTGTTGTTGTTGTTGTTGTTGTTGTTGCTGTTGATATTGTTGTTGTTGATATTGTAGTTGATATTGTTGTTGTTGATATTGTTGTCGTTGATATTGTTGTTGTTGATATATAGTTGTTGTTGATATTGTTGTTGTTGATAGTTGTTGTCGTTGATGATTGTTGTATGTTGTTATTGTTGTTGTTGGCATGGGCACCGGGAGGGAGGGGCAAGTAGGGGCCATGCCCCCCCCTGGAATTTCCAAGCTTTTTGCTCCGCTGAAAGAAATTTCCAAGCTTTTTGCTTTGCTGAAAAAAAAATTATATATATATATAGTATATATATATATATATTATATAATTATATATATATATATATATATATATTATATATAATATATATATATTCTATATTATATATATATATATATATATATTTTATTATATTTATATATATATAATATCTATATATATTTATATATATATATATATTATATAATAATATATTATATATATATATATGATATATATATATAATATTATCTATATATATACTATTATATATACATATATATATATATATATATATATATATATATATATATATATATAATATAATATATATATATATATATATAGTATATATATCAAGCAACCTTTCCAGCGAAAAAGCAAATTTGGCAAACTTGCCCAACTAGCCTACAGCCCTACCCATCTCTAGCCTCCCCTATCTGCTCCCTTTCATGTCCTGGCTTGTCAAAAAAAATGTAGTTAAAATATATATTTAAGACTTATGAACTGTACGACAACTGATTAATTTTTGCCATAAAAAGAGAGCTCTCTTTTAAGGGCAACAATTTATCATTCTTTTTGTTTTTTTAATAGTGGGAGGATCCAATATTGGGGAATTTTGGGACCCATTTTAGCCCCCACCTAAAGATGGTACAGATAAAATTTTTAAATTTTCAGACAAATTTGATGGGGAATAAAGCAAACCGCAGCTTTCTTTGATCTCTAGAAGTCATTTTCCAGGTGTTTTTCTGTGGTGTAGTATTGTTTTCGGCGTTTTCCATTTTCTTTCAGCACTAATTTTTTGACCATTTTTCGTATCAACCTTCTGCAAATTTTTTTTTCGAAATGTCTTCAAACTTGAAAATATACATAGATGGGTCTATTTCGCACAAAATGAAAATGTTAGTTTTTAATTTTTGGAAATATATTTTACTCAGCAAAATAAAAAAAAAAAAGTAGAATTTTGCCAATTCGCCCCCCCACACCACCCTCTTCCCCCCCCTCTCTGCCCCCCGCCCTGCCTGTCTCGTTCTGGGGTATTCTGTTTCGGGCGGTTTTCACTTTTCACTTTGTTCAGATAATTTTTGACATAATTTTTTCGCAAATCAACGTTCTCTACATTGCTTGAGTAAACTCTACAATTTTTCGTTCTCCTCAAAATCAAAACTTAACCATTTTCATTTTGTTGCGAAATAGACCCATCTAATGTATAAATTTTCAAGTTTGAAGTCATTTCGCAAAAAATTGTAAGAAGTTATGCGAAAAAATATCAAAAAAAAAATTGGTTTCTGAAAAAATGAAAACTCCGAAAAAAATGACTACCAAAGAAAGAAAACACCTGAAAAATTGACGTTTCTATGAGGTCATTACAAAAGTGCACTCCGGTTTGCTTTACCCCCAGTAGTGAACTAAAAGTCTGAAGATATCTAGAACCTTATTTTATAGTCCACTTCATACATATTCATAGATAGGTGGGCGGTCTCACTTTTACGCCCAAAATGCGTGAAAGAGCTCGTTTAGTCCAATATATTGTGAACCTTTGCAAAATAGTGATGCATTGGAAATGACTGCTCTTGTCGGAAACATGTAAATAATATTAATATCATAATAATGTAGATAAAACTCTTCTTTTGAAATTAGTTGGTCTTCTATTATGCAGTAATTTTCTTTTATATAAAAAATAATTTATAAATGTTATTTTCAATAATATTCAATCAATCATATTGATTCAATCAAAATAGATATGACATAATATGACATTATTTTTCGGTTCATTTTTCAAGTTACAGTCAGATAGCTTATACGTAACGTCCAGGATCGTAATTTGCCTTAATTTCAATTAATATAATAATTGTATGATATATTTTCTATGAAAATTACTGAAAATTTTCTTATTTATACATAAACTAACTACCATTTATTTTACCTATGTCATACATCGTAAAACACAATATTTATCGTTAAGCATTATCGCTCTTTAATTATAAGGAGCTCTTCTGAAAAAATGAAATTCATTGTGACAGAAGTCACAATACTACATCCACACAGAAAAACACCTGAAAATGCAATACTGTTTTTCTCCCTACGCCACGATTCTCTTACCAATACTTGTCCGAGTGAGTGATATTTTGGCTTTTTTTATTCCCTCACTAATCATACAAATTTAGTTACCTGATAAAGATATAATTTTAAACATATGAAATTATTATATATTATTTACCTTATTGGTTATTATGTCAGTAATGTCAATATCTGGAGATGAAATCATTACTTTAATCACATAATATATATATTCCCAATATTATTAGGTATATTTATATATAGCTATTTATTATTTTATCTATTATAAATAAACTAATTTATATAATATATCATCTTTCTACTATATCTAGAGTAGAATGTTATAAAAATATTTGATGCACCCCTCATCCAACTTAGCGCTCTCTTTTATTATAGGCAAAATATTTATTTAATCATATTTTTTGTCGTTACAGTTTATCATACAGAGGGTCTAAAAATGAGTACCTTATTTTGTCACTTGATTCATAAGACAACAATGAAATGATATTAAAGAAGGAGAAAGAAAACATGTCAGTATAGTAAGTTGGGAGGGCTAGTCACGAATGGATGAGGAATGGGTGTTCTGTAACTTACACCAGACTTCGCCTATTGATAAGGATATATATTTGGCAAAGATTTTAGCCAATAATTTCTTTGACTCTCGTTGCACGAACTACTAACAAATATGGTAATTGCGTAGTGGGATTACACTTCATGGTATCTAATTTATTGTTTATTGATGAGTTCTAAATGCTAAGAATAGGCTAGTACTTTTAATTAGCGTCCCGAGTATTTTGAGTCGTTACTGTAGTTATTCAGTATAATTCATCATGATGCAATGAATTGGATTGCCGCCATTCTGCACAGCTACTGCAACTACCATAACTGATTTGGACAGATCATACTTATTATTATGTTGTTTGTGATTTTAATTACGTATGATTCGTAATTTACTTCACTACCACATATGAAATTTACTAGACATTCATACCAAATTTATGGTTTACTTATATACAAATTACCATGCAAATCTCTTATTCTGCATTTTCGAAGAAATTACTCTTCTATATTGGAGAGAGCTCAAAGTGAGCTTACTTTTACTGATTGAGCTATATTATAATACATAATTTTACCGTTAGTTAGCAGTACAATATATAATGGAATAAAGGAACCCTTATCTCATGTATAATTAGGTGATGATTCACTATGTACGGATCCAAACAGAGGGTTTTATGGTTTCTAATTATAATTGTTCAGTGACCAAATCTCTTGGGAGCTAATTTATATAGTGACACCTTTTCACTTCACATTCATTGCTTAAGGAACCATGTTGCATTCTCAGTGGCTAATAGATCTGTCTGTAGGTCATGCGGGAGAAATTTCTGAACTCAATTATATTATTAAAATATAACGTGATTATATACTAATATAGTCATTATAAAGATATTACCTATATATAATCCTGCCTAATCAGCCACAACACCATGTTAATCCATTCTACGACACATAAAAGTAAAGTTATGGATTATTGCCAATAATTATTCACCATTAATTGTAATTCTTCTATTTGAATCACTCATTGATTCAGCTGTTCGAGGGTCAGCTACGTTAGCCTTATAGGATTAATAACGGAGGTAATTTACTTTACGAGAATTATGTTAAGATATTCTATGCAGGTTTTGATACCATGCTGGTATGATTATATATAATGCATTACTATATATAGTTGACTTTACGTGTAGACTATAATTTCAATCTAGACCATCTAAATGGAATGGCTAATTTCATAAATATTACACATTCAGCATATTTTGGTCCCAGAAATATGAGTCATCAATTAACTCCATATGCGGTATAAACCTATATTATGTGAAATATACTATTGGGAGTTTTTGCTTTTTTATTATTGGCAGTCGCGAAGAAATCGCAGAGGACAACAAAATCTATAGTTGACAATCTTTTCATCTTTTAGCGTTATGCAAATAGCAGTATCTTATTTCATCTGGGCGAGGAGAACTGTCAAAAATATGAGGAGCTCTTCTGTTTTGTACGTCAATCTTTACGTGGGTGAGTGAAGGGAGTTGAAAGTTACCGAGAAGAATTCTTCTATGGAGTTTTTGACTCCTCCCGCTCCGTCAAAACGATGTGCCAACACAGCTGAAGGACTCAAGTAAGCAGACAGCATCACATCAATATATCATACATTGACATACCAAGAGAAAGCTTACATATATATTAATCATAATGACTATTAAACACGTGTTCGTTGGAAACAACTCATTTGGCAATCTTGAATAAGATGCTATTACAACAACATTCCAACAACCACACATAGGCTGAATCCAAAAGAGCAAAATCGATCTAAGTTACAAGAAAATTAATAAGCAACCGATCAACAATAGAACCCCTCACCCTATCTCTCTCAAGGCCATCAGCAATCAATACTTTTTACCACTGTTCTGTCTCCAATACGCTTAAATTCTAGTATATTTGATTAATGCGAACTCAATCTGAAAACTCTCGTTAGTCCCGAACATTTACGAACCATGAGGAGGCACAAGCTGAAAACGCCACGATTATCAAACTAACATCGAGCGAGAACCACATAGCGTATAAGGCAAACTAGCATAACTAGACATATACTAACCAATAGTTATGCCAGAAAAAAAACGAGTTACTACAATAATACCAAAGCTCCACCTCAAAATCAATTCTGTTTTGAAAATTTCATTTCACTACATATCAGGGTCTTTTTGTTGAAACTTGTCATTCCAATTTCCACGTATGCTATTCACTGAAGTAACTAAGGCCAAACAGAACAGCAGCATTTCAAAGTTTCATTAGCAAATAGGGAATTACTAAATTGAATTATTTGCTTGAAATTAGTTACCATGGCCAAGTATTCCTCTTACTTTTGGAGCCAGGGGGGGGGGGGGGGGGGGGGGGGGGGTTGGTGGGGGGGGGGGGGGGGGGGGGGGGGGGGGGGCGGGGCCGGGGGGGGGGGGGGGGGGGGGGGGTGGGGGGGGTGGCGGTTTGGGGGGGGGGGGGGGGGGGGGGGGGGAGGGGTGGGGGGGGGTTTCACGAAACATTCCTTAAAATTAATACATTCACACAATTATCATATTTTCATTCACTGCTGCTACTAAAGCCTCCAAATTAGAAAAAGAACCGATGACGAAGCAAGCGCCAACGCACTAGAAGGACGTAACACCTATCCATCATCGAGACCACACTTGCATATAGACATCAACTCCGGCTCGAGGATAGAGTAAAAAGGTTCGTTGAGACAAGTAGAAACAAAATTAACTGAGACGAAATAACAATGAATCGCGATGAGTGGTGAATGAATCTCTATAAAACATTATTTATCTGTGGTGTAGAGAGATACACCGTAGCTCAGAGATAATTTATAAATATTTTTATATATATATTGGAAATATTTTTTCACTATCTAATGTCCAGAAGAGTCGCAAAATATAGTCGTGAAGACAGCACTAAAACTATTAATATGTCGGAGCACAGAAATCATAAAGGTTTATTCATTATGTGGTTCTTAGAGTGGAGATTATCTCTTGTCTAGAGTTCTTCGTACATATAATTTTTAATAACAGTAAGGAGTAACAAGAACATCGTGGATAAGGTCAATGCGGAGCTCGATTTATCAGATGTCGTGCAACTATGCAAAATAACTCTTCGGACGACAACTCCCAAATGAACACAAATCATCGTACTCTCTGTAATTTTTAATTACTAAATCCACTACTAGGAAATTACAAAATGTTCTAAGGCGCATAACCATAGAATATAAAGTATCAGAAAAAATTTGAGGAATCCACTGCCCAAACTATATAGACAAATAATAAGTATGCGAGAACTGAAAGTGTGTTAAGCAAAAAATAGTGTCTAGTGATTCTCACTTTATGGATAGACCAACATGAAATCAGTATGGGACACAAAGGGATACAAGGATCGGGTAGACACGAAACCAAATGCTAGTGACTAACAGAAATGTGGAGTAGGTAAACCGTTTTGCGACCCAACATTCGACGCTGGCTCCTGTTCCTTGCACTCTATATTGATAACAAGACAAAAGTTAAGAGAGTTCCTATTAATTAAACGGCTTCCACAAACTTGACATATGCCAATTGGGAAAGGACATCAATTCGCCTTTAAGAGAAGCTAAAACTTGCTAAGAAGACATGACCCATTATTCAATGAAGATCGATTTCAAGATTCAATTATGTGGGGTGGTCACTGTGTCACCAGAGAAACACAGATTTTTGTAAGAAAATAAACACGAACTACCATTGATGAATGTTATAACAGAATTGGAAAGGAAAGAAGAAGTAAATCTAAATTTTTATTTACAAATAAACAAAACTTATAACTTGAAATATACAAAACAATAACAATTCGTTCTTTGTAAACGTCTGGGCTCTGCCCTCCAACAAAAACTCCAAAGATATTATTCGCAACGACCTAGGTATTCATTTCAGTGAACACTCTGAATGAATTAATCTAAAAAAAAAATCCTTCATGGAAATCGAGTTTGGCTGAGAAGTTCAAATTTTCTGATCTGACAAACCTTTTTTTTAAATGCAACTTTTTTTTATCACAATTCGATAATCCATTATAGAAGGATATGGATTCAAATAGGTAAGTACATAGTGCCGCCGGATGCGTAAACGTCGAACGACTGCTAATACCGAAGAATATAAAAGACAACGCAAAATTAATCTCTTAGTAAGTACTCATGTAGAGGTCATCATTTATTTTATTTGCTACTATATTATTTCGTTTATATTATGTTTCTATTATTGTGTCCCTCCTCAAATGAGGAGGAACTACACTGTATACTATATACTAAATATACCATCATTATACATCTTAGTAGTTATAATATAATTACGGTATGTTCATCACCATTATGTAAAAACCCCTCATTTATTATATTCCTCATTAGGATATAATTATCCCTGGTGTTCACCTTATAGCCCCCATAACTATTATAGATATTATTGGACCTACACCTTATTTATGTAGGTACCAAACCGATATCTAATACTATATTGAAGTTGATAATTAAATCACCTTTATCTGGCTATTATTTCTAGACACCCTCCCCTCCCTTCCTCGAAGGCATACCGTGTGGTATGCACAGTAAAGGAGT
The DNA here is from genome assembly GCA_015478945.1 of Trachelipus rathkii. Lineage (NCBI taxonomy): Eukaryota > Metazoa > Arthropoda > Malacostraca > Isopoda > Trachelipodidae > Trachelipus > Trachelipus rathkii. Next base: position 33,991 of record JABUQX010032274.1, read on the forward strand.
AAGAGAGTATATAAAGAAACAGCATGGGTGCGAATCGATGAAGACTAATGCTGCCATAAACTGGATAAGTAAGCGTATGCCCGCGATATCAGATGTGGATTATGCTGAAAGGTAAACAACTGAAGCAAAAAATAGGCATTGTGCATAACTGCTTGAAGCCTAGACAACCAGGTTGTCAGCAACAGGATAAAAAGAAGGAGTCTAACTGAAGCAATCATTGGCTAAATTCACTTATCCGGTCGCCACCCTTCTTGACAGATGATACTTCACATCAGGAGATCAGACAAAATAACAACTATAAGGTCCATATAGATTGGGACCCTTAATAAAGTTTATGAAAAGAACCTCGAGAAAGAACAAACAGAAGCTACGTCATACATGACATAACGGAGTGGACAGAGCCATTTGCTGTAGAGGGAGTGAAGTGAGGATCGCTGGAAGAATGGAAGAGAAGTACTTTGAGATAGGTATGTTGATGATTTGGAATAATTGAGTGAGGTTGACAGCATCCAGAGAAGGAACTCGATTGCATCTGGTGCAAGCGAAATGAGAGAAAAAAGGCAAAGAAGGGGATATTCGCTTAGATAGGGAGAAATGGAAGAGGATGAGGGAGAATTAACCCAAACGCGTAAGAATGGAAGACCGCAGAGAACCAGAAAGAATGACATGACTGAATTTAATACAAGGACTAAGAAGGAGTGGAAGTATGTGCTACTAGAGGGGGATACTGTATTTTAGAGTAGGGGTATAGGGAACAGACATGATTAGAACTACCTGACGACTGGAGAAGAAGAAGAGCTGAGAGTCTAATTGCCCTACTATATCCCCTACCTAGAAACAGAGGTATTAGACAGGAAGAAGCTAACTCTGGGTGTAACATGGACTACAGACGCGAATATGCTTAACTTAGATATTGTATGCTAGCATATAATAGTACAAGAAATTATTAGAATAGGAGACTGAGAATACAAAGTTATGAACGATAAATCATAAGTGAAGTTGGCAGTTAATATTAGAGCTTCAGTAGGGCGGGAAACAAGTATACATAATCGGATCCATATCCTTCAGGAAAAATGATGAATAGATATAAACAATAGAAATTAGAATAAAGGAATGCTAAGATGGATAGTGACATTTTGTAGACTTGAGAAAACCTTCGATAGGTTATTTAGATTTAGTGGAAATATACTATGGCGTATTGTCACACTTTTTATGTGAAGAATCCAAGAAGTATGAATATATAATTATCTTGACACCACAAGAATTAAAAAGAGCAATATATCAAAAAGTACATACTGCAGTACATATGAATTAAATATAAATGGAGAGAAGTAATGATAAAGAAGGATGGTTATTGAGGTGAAGTTTACTGGCGAAGTAATAAACAGGTAGCAGTTAGTTAGCTCTTATCTCCCCCCTGCTATTTTATTGATAATTATTTATCATAGTATTACGGACTGAAGGAGGATATTAATAATGTAGACATGGTAGAGGCCAACATCGATGCAAACATCACTACTGAGCGTAAGGGGTAAGCATCCCGGCAGAGGATGATGCCCAGGGCCTCCGCATCTGCACTACCGCACGGAGAGGGATGGCACCCGCAGGAAAACTGTTGAACAAGATTGGAGGAAATGACGCCAAAATGGGAGACAAATCGTATAGAAAAGAAAATATGTAAAAAAAATAAACGGCGCAGGAGTGAGAGATAAGAAAGTAACGTTAGGTAAATATATTCAACATTACAGAGATACGTCTAATGAGAATGACAGACTGAGAAACACAGATAATATATTATGGAAAGAGACTACATGCTAGAGTAGGAATTACATCTTACAAATGAACTTGGGACGATTTGAGAGAGACTACATTGGATATAGGAAAGGTATGGCGCTGACAAGAGCAAGGATGAAGCTTTTATGGTCCTCTCTATAAGGAGATCTAAAGCTAAGCTTATCTATCAGATAAGAGTAGGAAGCATATATACCACGTAACTAGATATAGAAACTACTTATACCAAAAGAAGTGATAAATGGGATATATTAAAATCTAATTTACTGGAGACGCATTCACAGTTAGTACGGATACGAATGTCTATGAGGGTACACTTGATACAATCTACATAATAGATAAGAGTGGAGCAGGCGCGGGAGATGAGGAGTGCTGAGATGAATTGAAGGTAAGTTACCTCTCGAGGGAGTGATAACTATGTCGGTAGAAGATTGAGGATATATAACGTATAGAGCGGTCATTGAGAATTTGAATCTATAACTAAACCAAAGACATAACAGCTATGTATAACATGAGTAATGGTATAGGACACCTCAAGAGATGGAAGAGTGGAGAATCTGTGAGACCCAAAATAGAAATGAATGCTTGAGAAAGGAGTAACGCTCCAGTAGTGGTGTTGCCTGATTAGATCCTGCGGCAGAATATCAAATTAAGAAATAGAATATGGAGGATGAGCGGTGGAGTAATTGCGAGTATAGGAGAGCTCCTGTCTAGAAGAATATGTCTAGGTGGATTAGTGGAAAGAGTGAAGAAACTGAAATGTATCGAAGCATATGAAAATCCATGTATACGAGAGAGAGGTTACTGCAGAGTGCGACATTTCCTTGAAACAGATCCCATACAAATCTACCAGAGGGGATGGTGAATAAAACTGACGATATACTATACTAAAGTATATTCGATAATTAACATATATAACTATATATATTACTTTAATTATATGATTATATATTATTATAATATGATTAAGAATATATTTTATACACGTATATTATTATGTACAATTTTATTATAATTTATATCTAATACTCTAAGTTAGTATTTATAATATTTATATATTATATATGGGTATTACATATCTTTATTCACTTCATTAATTTACTATATATATTATATATATATATTATCTTTATATATTCATATATATATATATTCTATTTCCATATTATATATCTATTTAATATAAAAAAATAACTTATAATATATTAAATTAAAAATATATAATTATATATAAATAAATATATATAATAAAAAATATTATTATTATTAAAAATTATGCTTAATTCTAAATAAACAAATTGTAAACAAAAATCTATGAAGAGCCCACCCTTAGATTCTCATCTTCATACGCATGCCTAAATGTGCGGGCTGTGCATTTGGACTTAGTTCCAGATATGAATATATGTGTTGTTGTTGCTGCATGGTTTTCTGCATTTTTTCCATGCTTTCAGCAAGTGAGGCTATTATGATCTTCATCTCTGGGAAGTCCGTCACAGCGATGGTCTTCACTTCTGACCTTCTGCAGCAGCCTTGGCAGGTCCACGACATGTTACACTTTTCTTTTAACCTTCTATATTGATTTTTATTAATATCGGCATAATTTTGTGTAGCGTGGACCCACTCTTTGCATCGGTCACATTCTATGCTTTCCGTTTCTGGCACATTCTATGCTTTCCGTTCTCTGGCCTATAAGTTAAGGTTGCATTTGCAGCACTTATT
>JABUQX010032274.1:50000-72500 GCA_015478945.1 Trachelipus rathkii
AAAGGGGGTGTGTGTAATGATAATGAGTATGAGATATGGAAGAAAAGGTGAATTTGTGGTACAAGGTCGATGGTAAAAAATGGGAGTGTCCAGCGGGTGAACTAACTTCTATTAAGTTTGGGGGAAAAAGCTTTTGAAGGTGTGTGTGACACAGAGTGGGAGGGGTTAGAAAAAGAAGAAAGCAGGGATGGCAAGGAAAAAATCAATTGCTTTTTTCAACTGATTTTCTCACTTGATTTTTTTGCTCCAAAAAATCATGATTTTTTGCTTTTTTTTATTTTTTGCTTTTTTATATATATTTTTTAATTTTATTGGGATATTTAACATGTGTAAAATCGTTGGAAAAGTTGATTTAGGAGAGGACATGAAGTGTGTTCATTTATTAGAGGGAGCAAATGTTGATAGCAATCAGAGACAGATTGCATTAGCATATTGTGGGAAAGATGCATGTGAGTTCAAGGTGTTTAAGGATTCTTTATTGAATATATGTGAAGGTTTGGGAAGAATGAGTGTGGACAAATGAAGTGGATGGGTAAGCAAGGAGAGACAAGAGCAAAAGGGGGAAAGAGAACATGGGGAAGGACAGAGAATTAATAAAAGGGATATGTATGGGAGAGTGATGAAGTGTGTCGTCTGTGGGTCCTTGTATCATTTCGGTTTTAATTGTCCTCAAGGTTTTAAGAATAAAGGGATGAATGTGAAAGGAGTTGGGGTCAGAAATAGACAGATGATGGATGATGAAAAAGAAATGTATGGAAGAGGGCGGGGAAAAGGAGAGAATGGTGTCATGAAAGAAAGAAACAATGTGTATCTTAACAAGGAGAAAAAAATGAGAGTAAAGAGACTGGAAGGAACGAATAGGGAGAGATATGTGCAATAATAGACACTGGATGTTCACAGAATGTGAGTGGTGAAAAGTGACTAGGCAGAGTGGTAGGAGATCTGAATGCAGATGAGAGAAAGGAAGTTATGGAGTCAATGGAGATATACTCTATATGGAAGTTATGATTTTGGGGAGACAAATTATAAAGGAGTGAAAAGAATGAATATACCGTGTTGTATAAAGGGTAAATGTTTTTCTTTAAGAACTGAGTCGTTCAGGGTGATGTTCCGTGGTTGTTAGGATATGAATCTTTAAGGAATTTGGATACAAGTCTGAATTTGAGAACGAATGAATTGAAGATTGGTGTACTGAACAATCTGGTGGTTAAATGTACAATGGACGAAAGAGGTCATTTAAAAATAGGCTTACGCGAAGGGTCGAGATTACAAGATGTTTGGTGGGGAGGTAACGTAAGAGATTATTTAAGGAATGAAAGAGAAGGGGGAAAAATTGTGCATAAATTACATATTCAATTTAGGCATCCAAGTAAGGGCAGACTGTGGGACTTAATTAGGAATGCGTATGGGAATGATATAGATGGTGAAGAAGGAAAGAATATAAAAAGGGTTGTTGAGAAGATAAGTGATGAATGTGATGTGTGTGTGAGGTTCCAAAAGACTCCAAGCAGACCTATAGTGGGGTTTCCTCTTTCAAGGAGTTTTAATGAAGCTGTGGCGATGGATTTAAGTGAGATTGAGGGTCAGAGGTTTTTAGCTATGGTTGATTTGTGTACAAGGTACTATCAAGCAGTGTGGGTTAGAAGTAAAGAACCAAAGGAAATAGTGGGAAAGGTGTTGGAAAAATGGATTAGTATATTTGGTGCACCTGAGAAGTTCTTGAGTGATAACGGGTTGGAGTTCCAAAATGAAATGAAAAATTTATGTGAAAGGTTCAGTATGACTTAATGGGTAACAGCAGCTGAAAGTCCTTGGAGTAACGGTCAATGTGAGAAAACGGTGGGTTTGTTAAAGGATTCAATAAGAAAAATGAAAGATGAAGGGATTAGTGGCGGTATATGTCTAATATGGTCGGTAGCTGTTAAAAACAGTTTGTTGAATAGAAATGGTTATTCTCCTAATCAGTTGGTGTTTGGAAAAAATGGAAAATTGCCTAATTTTACTAGTAAGGATGAAGTGAATATGGGTGTTTTAGGGATTGAAGGTGAGGTTTTACTCAAGCATCTGGAGGGTATTAAATATAGTAGGTCAATACACATTCAACAGGAGGGTGATGATAGGATAAAGAGAGCTATGAAGGGCCAGATAAGGGGGCATAAGTTGAATTTGGTGAAACTTGGTGAGAATGTGTATTACAAGAGGGAAATTGATAAAGAATGGAGGGGCCCAGCAAATGTGATAGGAAGGGATGGGAAAACAGTTATAGTTAAACATGGAGGAACACTCAGGGAAGTTGCAAGAGTTCACATTACAAGGTTAGCTAGGGTTCTAAATAATAGCAATGACGAGGAAAGTGTATATGAAGACAAGGGAGAAGATGTTGGGGTGGCTGGTCATGAAAGGGATAACGAAAACAAGGAAGAATTGGAATTAGAGGATGCAAAGGATGAATTTGTTGAAGTTGAGATTGTGGAGAAATCCGCTCAAGAGGAACAACGGGTTTTGGATGAAGTGATAGGTGTCAAAGTGAATGTGGGAAAAGGCATAGGTGCGTTCATAAGGATAAAAATGAAAGTATTGAGGTAAGAGTGTTAAGTAGGGCTGGTAAGGCTAAAAGCATGAAGTGGAGCGACTATATAACATACAGAATGTAAAGAGCAGTGAAAATAAATGGATAGATTTTCGTGATTACAAGGATATTGAATGTATTAAATGAGGATGAGGAAGTGTGGAATTGGTTGGGAATGGGGGTGATGAAAGAGTTTTAGAAGCAAAATACAAGAAATTGATAACTGGGAAGCAAACGAAGTGTTTATAAAGGTAAAAGATAGAGGGCAAAAAATCATATCTCTTAGATGGGTGATAACGGAAAAAATGAAAGAAGGTAAAGAAGTGTGTAAGGCTCGTTTGGTTGCCAGGGGTTTTGAGGAAAACGATGAAGAATTAATAGCTGAAGCACCTACATGCTCGGGTGATGTGTTGAGACTGTGTTTAAGTGTGATCAAGAAAGAAGGTTGGGAATGTCACTCTCTGGATGTGAAGTCAGCATATTTGCAGGGTGATAGAATTAAAAGGCGGGTATATGTCACTCCTACTAAAGAAGCGAAAAAGGAAAGGAATTACAGAAGACAGTGTACTGGTTGAAAGACGCTACAAGAGCTTGGTATGAGAAAGTAGTGGTTGTTATCACAGAGTTGGGGGAAAGAAGAGTATGCTTGAACCTGCGTTTTTTATGTGGAAGAATGGGAGTCGTTTGGATGGGATTATGTGTATGCATGTTGATATTTGCTTTGGGGGTCCTCAGAGGTTCTTAGATATCGTCATTCGGGGGATGAAAGAGAAGCTGGAAATAGGTACGGAAGATGCAAGTGAGTTTAAATATATAGGTGTGAACATTCATGGACAGAAGAATGGGATATGGTTGGAACAAGAGAAGTATATGGAGAGTATAACTGTGCCGGATAAGAGGGAGTTTTTTGGGGGACAGGGAGATAGAAAAGAAAGAATTAACCATGTATAGATCTTTGGTTGGGCAATTGAATTGATTGTGTGGACAGACTAGGCTGGATTTATGCTATAATGTGAGTGATAGGAGTAGATTATTTTCAGAGCTGGGCGTTGCGCCACCGAGTTGCGCCTATGGGCCTATGGCGCACTATCAATTTGTAGGCGCAAAGGCGCATAGGCAGCAACAATTTTTAAAAAGGCGGACTAAGCAAAGGCGCACAGCCAATTCTCTGCGCCTATAGCCGCGCCTATGAACAGGAACAAAGCATTTTTTCTTTACCCTGCAAAAGTTAGAACATAGAAGCGTGGGCAAACTTGTATCACACTGTGAAAACAGTGTGAAAACTTATATAAATATATATATATATATATATATATAACTAGACAAGATAATATTTTGTATCTTTATATATATATAAATATCATATATATATATATATATATATATATCATATATATAAATATATATGGTAAATATTTTATATTTGATCAGTTTCATATTTTTTCTGAAAAAAAATTTTAAGTTTCAAAAAAAATTTCTAAGTTCAGAAAAAGTTTTTTTTAAGTAAGTTTTTTTAAGAAAAATTTTTAGTGCCAAGCTTCTGGCATAATTCCAGAAGCTTGCCACTAAAAAGTTATATTCTTAAAAAACTTAACTTAATTTAAACTTTTCTTCATCTTAGACAAATTTACTTAAACTTGGCAAATTTTGTCAGAAAATATGAACTGAATCAAAAATAGAACTTCCCTAATATATATATACTATATACTATATATATACTATATATATATATATAATATATATCATATATATATATATAATTTATATATATTAATATATATATATATACATATATTATTATATATATATATATATATATATCAGAGGGTGGGACCCCGCCTCATTTAGGGGTAGTCCCGTGGTAGCGCACCTTCCGCACCTCGAGAAAAACGTAGGTCCGCCTAGCGCTCCTCCGCACCTATTCAAAGACCATTAACTAGCAAGAGAATCACAGAAACTCTCATCGTCTTCTGCCAGTTAATTGAGGAAATTTCAACGCATTGAAACAAAAATAAAAAAAAAATAGTTTATATACTTTTAATAAATAAATTTCTCTTTCCATATTATATTGGAAAATTGAATGAATATTTAAAGGAATCTCAGATTTTCCTCTTCTCCCTCAATGTCTTCTTCAATAGGACAAGGAGATCACATATTACCTTTCAAAAAGATTAGCTCTTCAAAATTAAAAGCAGTTAAGGCTAACCTCTTTGCCCTCAAAAATCCCCACCAATACTAAATATCCGCTCTACAGCAGCAGAACTAGGGAGAGGTTATTATATTTTATGAAACAAGTTTTTCAAATTCCTCCTTTGCCGAAAGGGAAAGATGTCCTTGGCGAGAGGAGTGCTGGTGTAGTTTCGCTCCAGCAGGTTCCATTGCTAATTTAAGGACCTCACCTAAAAATCATTCTGCCTCTCTTCTGAAATATTTTGACCACCCTTTCCACCCATAAAAAGGTCTATTCGTCCAAGACTTTAGTAGAACCATGACAAGCCTTCGACGCCTGCAGAAGTTGATGCTAATGCTACCAGCTTTATCAGCTCGGGTAGCTATAGTATATATATATACTATATATATTATATATATTATTATATTAATATATATAATCATTATATATATATATACTATGTTATATATATTAATATATATATATATATTACTATATATAATATAATATATATATATATACATATATATATATATAATAATATTATAATCTTATATATATATATATATATACTATACTTTCTTTCTGCTTATATAGTAGATATATATTTATATTAAATATATATTATATCTTTATATTATTATATTAATTCAATTTCTTTGTAAACCCCAGTATATATATATATATATATTATATATATATATATATATATATATATATATTATATATATTATATATATATATTATATATATACATCAATAATTTATATATATATATATTATACTACTTTAAAAAAAAAAAAAAAAAAAAAAAATAATTTGAATTAAAAAAAAAAAAAAAAAAAAAAAAAAAAAAAAAAAAAAAAAAAAAAAAAAAAAAAAAAAACAAAAAAAAAAACAATTAGCTGTTTAACCCCTATGCAGCGGGTAACACGGGGGGACCACAGGAAACCGAACTTTAAGGGCCGGCTATCCCAAACCAGTGCCACCAACGTGTTCGTGGTCGAGTTTTAATTTCTTGATAAAACTCCAACTGCTAAGCGGAGGATTTGAAACCAGCCGTCCCTCCTCGTATGAGAGGCGGAGACTCAATCTCCTGCGCCACGAGGCGTTCTATATTATATATATATATATATATATATAATATATATATATATATATATATATATATATATATAATAGATGAGGATGATAGTATGTGAGTACACTACATAACAAAACATAATTGATAAAATTAATAAGGTATCAATAATGGGTGATTACTTTGCATAAGTATATTAAAAGATCATAACTATCTCATAAGTATATAATAATATATAATAATATATATACGCTATACCTATAATTATAATATATATTTCGAGTCCTGTACACCAGAGATTACCAGATTAGACTTTCCTAGTATTATAGTGATTAATAATATAATTTAATTAAAGTTATAGATTAAAGGAAAATATATTTAAATGTGCAATACTATAAAATCACAATTTAAATGTTATTTATTAATATATTGGAACATATATAGGAGGTTTGAGAATTGTGTTTGTGGAAAGCTCTAAATTAATTAGAAAAACAAATAGAGTCTGAGACATAAAACTATAAATTAGTTATAAACTTAAAATAAAAACTCAAAGTTTATTTATGATATTAAACTTTTAAGAATTCTTAATAAAAAGAACATAAGTAGCTTTACATATTTTCACAAAAAAGGTTGCGGAGAGCAAAAAGAGACGGCCCTTTTTTTAATACCGCTCGTGCCAAGTCCGCTAATTTCCGACGTCTCCGGCGAACCTGTCCGCGTCAGTCCGCACCTATCGTAGTAGTCCAGCTAACGGAGGAGGACTAAGACGGACTATGCGACTAAAAGAGCGGAAGTGGCCAGCCTCTGAGATATCATATAATAGCATACCCTATAGTATATTAGCTCTATATAATACGTATAACTATAGATAGTCATATATTATTATATAATATATATAAATAGTACATATATATATATATATACTACCTATATACTATAATAATATACTATATAATATATTATTATTCAACTTAATAATAATAATAACATACTATAAATAATTAAACATAGTCAGTAGTTCTTAACTACAAATAATATTGGCAACTATAGGCGTGCAAGAGAATTTTCAAACTTCTTCAGCCCGCTCCGTGGCTGAAAACCTCCTGGGGCAAAAAACATGGAGGCCACCAAGGACAAGCGCGCGGGCGCCAACGCATACGTGTTAGATATTAAGATTGTATCGGTTGTTTTACTTATCCAAAAGGATTAAGAGTAAAGTGTTGTGCTCTCTGCTTCCATTATTAACCGAAAGCTTATGAACATTTGGTATTATCGCACTAAAGTTTACTTTTGCAAATAAATTTAGCGAAAGCAGCCACTGGCCGCGAAAAGTCGCAGCGCAAACGGCGGCATAGGCGCCAAAGGCTGCAATAGGCGCTGATGGAGGAACCGACCGGGGCCCCGGCGCGGCTAGGCCCCGGCCCGGCCAAACCCCCGGCGCACTCTCTGTTGAGGCGACCCCGGCCCCGGCCCGGCCAAAAATCAGGAATAACCACCAAGGTTAACTGTAAATTTACACTACATAATAAAAACTTAAAATCAAAACAAATAATAAAAAAATTATATTTAATTCTCCATTTACACTTTTGTTATAAATTGATGCCAAATATATAAAACATACCTAAATATATAATCAATTTTTTTTTTGTTTATCGAAATGTTTTCAAAATTAAAATATGAGCACAAATTATAAAGTGGTTGTCCTTGAGTCTCTCTTAACATAAAAATATCTCGACAGTTTGATATGACATTCAAAACGAATCCGGACAACGGAAATAACATATAATTTGTTAAAGATATAACCTCTGGTATTTATTATTTAAAAGGTACAGAAAAAAGTTGGATAAAGAAAATCAAATATTATCCGAAATCTCTTTTCAAAATGTATTATTATTTAATTGAATTAATATTATATATAATATATATAATATAAGCTTCCTTCTAATAATATCCCTACAACGAATTATAGTAGTAGTAGTAGTACTATATATATATATATCGTAATAAATATGATATATATAGATATATAGATAATAGTAATATTATATATATATAATATCAATATATATATTATATATAATACTATATATATAATATATATCTGTCTTTCTTTTCCTCTCCCACTCGAAGGATCTCTTCAATCCTGTCAGCCGCGCAAAGACATCGTTACTCCCTCACGATCCCTTCTCCTTGCATCTGTGTTCCTCTTCTCTTCAGCTTCTCTCATAATTTTGGTAGCTTGACATCTTTCCAGACGAGTCCCTCCACCCGATTCCGGCCATCCTTCCTTCTTCGTGTCCGCCTGTGGTCCTTCCTCCCTCTGTTTCCAATGATATCCATCTCTCTTTCTTCGGGAGCACTTCTCTCCCTGCTTCCATCCCTACTGCTCATTATCTGGCCCACACCATCTCAAATCATCCCCACATCCAACTTCAGTAGCATCTTCCCTCCAGCCCCTATATCTTCGTCTGAATAACGTTCATTCCTTATTCTGTTCTCTTTCTCGGTCTCACATCATAGTTCTTAATAATCCTCCCACTCTTTCCGCCCCTTGATATTCTACTTCATCCTCTCTTCTCGGTTAGAGTTGTAACCAATGTTTGCGCGCTCCGTAGCAGCGTGCTCGAGTCCAGCTCCTAAATGGACTTTAAGAAATACTACTATATATTTAATCTCTATTCTGGATGTTTCCGCTTTCATCATGGTGGTACTTACCGCTTTCATTAACTAATCATACTTACGTCTTTTAATTGGGGTTACTGAACCTTATCTGTTAAAACGTAACATCCACCAGATTAATTGCAGGTTTTTACCGCCCCTTCAACCTTCCTCTACATACTCCATATCAACCTACCATTCTCCTCCCTCCTCATGCCGTCCGGGCTCTCCAAAAGCCTAAAGCATGAAAGTTAATATCTCTGTCTTCTGTATGATCATCTTCAATCCCTGCTTCCTCCAAACATCCTTCACGGCCAAATCAAACTACCACCACCGTCATAGAAGGTCGCCTTTCACATACTCTACCTCGCTCCAACATTATGCCCAGATTATCGTCCGACAATATGAGCCGATTATGTTCCCCTTCAAATTCCCGCCCTCATCGCCTAGTCTCTACTACTTCACGGTTTCCTTATACAACCAACTTCTAAAATATAATTATAAACAGCAGTTGATGAAAAACACTTCCCTGCTTCACTCCTGTTTACACCTCAAAACAATCTATCGTTACTTCCACTCAGTTCTAAAACATTACAAGCCTTTGCACCAGTTTCGTCATACTATACTTATACTAGTCCCTTCTTATAATCTACGGCTGTTAACTCCTAGATTCCTCCCTCCATAGCTCTCCAGAGCTGTTCCTTGGCACCGACTCGAATGCCTTTTGCAGAATCGATGAAGGCTACAAAGAATCTCTTGCCATATTTCCAGCATCTTCTCCGAGACCATTCTCAGTGTGAATATGGAGCGCCTTTCGTTCCCTCTTTCCCTTTCTTATATCCACCGGTACTGCTTCTTCTCGAAGTCTCGGCCCTACCTGTCTCTCTGCAGACCTCCTCTCCGAATACTCTCTTCGATAAATTTCGTCAGAATGGTCCATTCAGGTGAGCATACCCCCCCTCCTCAGATGTATTACAGCGTTCCAGCACTCCTTTAACCTTTATATATCGGTATTAATTATTGCTTTGCTCCACCTTTTCGGCACCTTTCCCTCTCTCCCATCACTTGTTCATTCCAAAACTGCATGATTCTCCCTTTCAGTTCCTCTCTCCCTCCAACACCAGTGTACTCACACGAGTCTCACTCGCATCCTCTCCTGGGAGTAGCGCGTTCTTTCATCCTTTTTATCTCCCCTCATTCATATTCCTGCCAACGTAATCCTGCCGCTCTTGACCTCCTCTTCCTCCGGGTCGCGCTCATCTTGACTCATGTTCAGTCGTGTCTTCCTCTTGTTCTCATGTATTCTACAGTTAGCCAGATCTTAATAGAGGATGGTCGCTCCCTCTAAAAGGTCATTCTTCTTTCCTTCCGGTCTCACTAAGAATCTTCTCAAGCGTTCTTCTATCGTTTAATTAATTGCGTAGTACACTTTTTGGTATTACTAGACGGTCCTTCTTCCATTTTAACCTCCGACATTTTCCTCTCCCCTTCGCCCACACGTCTCTCGTTATTTGCTGCCTTGCACATTTCTGCTACTGTCTCCATCATTTTTCTGCTACTCCTCTTTATTCTCTCCTGCCTCATTCCTTGGCCTGTACATATTCCTCCTTGCTGCCGCTATTCTCTTTTCAAGCCACTTCCTCGATATTTCTCTGGAATTATACTTTCCCTCTAAGTTGCTTTTTGCCTCTCTCTCTCCCCGGAATGGTAGTATGTTATCTTTCCTAGTTACACATACACTATACCCATATAATAATAGTATAATAGTAAAATGAAGTAAAATAAGTGATATATAATATTATATATATAGTATATAGTATGTATATATATATTATACTTTATGTATAAAGGTTAGGAGTAGTTCTACAAATTATATTATACTCAATAATTTTCCTAAGAAAGGTATGTAAGTTTATTATAATTGATATATAATATAATGAGATAAAATAAACAGTGATGAGTATAATATATATAATATATATATATATATAATAGTCATCATAATAGTCATCATAATCATAACCATAATAATAATACAACTATTACGAGAATTATTATTTAGGTTGTATATATATTATATATATATATTTAAACAAACATATTTCTTTCAAAAATACAATTTATTTCTAAAAGTAGGGATTTGCATCAATTGCATTTATGGTTGTTAAGAATAAGAAATCGATTGGATTAAATTAATAAATGAAAAATTAAAAGTTAATGTAATTAAATTTGAAAATTATATTTATTTTCATCCTAAGTTTTAGACTTCAGTGTCTCTCGTTGCGTTTACATTTCTGAATTATTTAGCTAACCCCGGCCCGGCCCCGGCCCCGGCTAAATTAGAGCAGCCCCGAGCCGCGGCCCGCCGGCAAATGTTCCCGCAACTCTTTTAGACATGGTGGACTGGAATATAAAAAAAAATATAGGCGAGCAATAGACGCTAGAGCGAACTAAGGTCCGTGCTGCGCATGGCTCCACTCAAAGAATTATAGGCGCGCCCAGCTCTATGGTTGATTCGCCGTAGGCCGCGGCACGGAGAGCTGCTCAGTGTAGAGCGGGGGCCGGGGCGGGCCTGGCTACTCATGGTTGTGCAACATTGGATCCAGAGTTAAAAGAATTTATAAGTAAGAAAACTGAGGATATTGAGGATGCTTTACCACAATAATATATCAATTAAGGTTAATAATTTGTATTATTAAAAGAGGGAAGGATATAAATTTAATTGAATTCAATTAAAAAATAAGGATGATTATTTGGCAGATATTTAGAAAAATAATTGATTGTTTAGAAGAATAAAGTTGATATAATAGTATGTAGGTATATATACTAAATATACTAGGGTAAATTACATACTATATATATGAGCATATATTAATAAGGGTACATATATATATATTAGTATATAGGATATAATTATAATTAGTAATTATTATTAGTATAATATAATATATGATAGCCCTACATATATTATATATATTCGAGTAAAGTAGTAATTATAACATAATAATATATATTATAATATAATATAAGTTATATATATATATATATATATATATAAGTGAAATAAAAGTAATAATAGTAATAATATATATAGTATATGTAATATTAAATACTAAGTAATTAATATAATATAATGGGTAGGAGGTAACTAGGAAGAATACACTCCTCACGCTGGGAATGCGGAAACGAAGAAGTGAAAAAAAGCAAATTAAAAAGGGAAAAAAACACAGAAGAATGAGGAAGTGGAGCTGAAAAGAAGTGTATATTAGCAGGCAGGGCAAGAAGGAATAATGACAAGGCAGAGGGGAATGAGCAGAAGAGATAAAGGGAGGGAGAAAGGGCAAAAAGATGGAGACCAGAGGAAGAATGCAAGGGTAGAAAACTAACGAGCCGATGTGCAGCGTGTCGGGAAGGAAAAAGCTAAATTATAAAGATGGCGAAGGACGTTATTAGAAAACCAAAAAAGTGTTAACTAGAATATAAAAGATAGAGACAAAACGGAGAAGAGAGATTACTATTGAGAACCGAAGGGAGAAGAAATCGCTCGATGGACCGATAAATAGCTAGTGAAGATCTGCATAAGGAGATGTAGCCTCCGGAGAAACAAGGGAAAGCGCAGATCAGAATGAGGAGAGGAGGAGAGTGAGGATGAAAGGCAGAGAGAGACTGAGGATAACGGTGAGGAGATGATGGAAGAGGCATAAAAGATGAAAGAAGTTGGTAAAGCTCCAGGAGAGAGAGATGGAAGGGCTGTGGAGTTGGTGTTGGAGGGAGGAGTTAGGAACTGAAAAGGAGCGAAGAATCAATATAAGTTTGACCAAAAAAAAGGATGAAGAACAGTGATAGGAGAGAGGAAAAGGTGCCGGACCAAAAGGGTGAGAGCAAAAAGCAAGGTAAATAAATACCGATATGGAGTAAGAAGAGGTAAGGTTAGATGCTGGTGGAAGCTGTAGAATAATTATGAGGAGGGTAGTAACTCACGTGTCCATGCGACCATCTAACGAATAATTACGATGATATTGCGAGAGAGTTGAGGCGTGTGCCCATAAACCCCGGCAAAAATCCTAATCAAAGCGCACCACCAAGTCTCCCATGCGGAGAAGGTAGGGCCCCGAGAAACTCGGGAAGAAAGCCACAGTACGGTATAGAAGGGCAAGAGGGAACGACCGGACCTTCCTATTCACACTGAGAATGGTCTCGGAGAAAATGTTGGAATATGGCAAGAGATTCTTTGTAGCCCTCATCGATCTGCAAAAGGCATTTCGAGTCACTGGTAGCCAAGGAAACGCTCATGGATACGCTCTCGAGGGAATTTATGGAAAGTTAAAGGGTAGATTAAAGAAATGAGGGATAGAAAGTATGGAGTAATGAGCAAATGCAGCTGTAATGTATAGAAACTGAGTGCGTCGGACGACGATAGATGGTTTGAAGGTGATAAAACAGGAAGTGCAAGAGGCGAAGCTGTCTTTTATCCCTCACGTGACTGTATCGACTCTAATATTTAGCACAAGTGGTGATAAAAGGAAAGTGAAAGAGAGAAACTGGAAGACACTCTATGAATGGAGATCATATGGCAATCATGCGCTCTCGACGGCGTCTGGAGCATGTTAGGTGCAGAAAAACAATAGCGAGGAGAAGAGAGGTGGCGAGTGTCCAGACGTCCAAATGACAAGAAAGGATGGAGGTTGGAGGTTTTGTTTGCGGAAGGATTGGTTAGTGAAGCAGGGTATGAAGAATACACAAATACGAAGAGACAGGAGATATTAAACAGTTATACCGCGGAAAGAAAGAGGAATTCGAAAAGAGGAGATGTAGATATTCGGATAGGGTGATGAGAAGGAGGAGGTGAGAGAGCCCTGGATAAAGATACAAGTGGCACATTATCTTGGATGTGATGATTTTAAACAGGAAAGGGAGTGGAAAGTGGGGAAGAGATTAATTAGCAGAAGAATAGGATAACACGTAATGGATTAGATATAATGAAAAGGCGAGTTGATAACCGACTCGATGGAAAGACGGAGAAACCCCCATCAAGAATAGAGATTTATATAAAAGTATTTTAAACGCGCCATACTGACATACAGACACTGCTGTACGGAGACGGAACACAAGTGATCTAAGCAACGAGAAGGAGAGGAGAGATTAGACATACAAACTGGCGAGATTGGGATATTAAGAACTGCATGATGGGAGAAGCTAGTTAGGATGAGACCAGAATCAGCGAAGTAAATTTTCCCATTTGTATTATGACTTTCTGGGGAACTTCCAGGAAGAAAGAAAGTAAGTGATGGATGTGGAGGGAGAATCTGAGCCGATAGGGTGGGACTCTGGAGAGGAATGGAGCAGAGAGAGGAAGGTGGACACGAAAAAATGAAATGAAATGGACACCAGAGGGGCAGTAAGAATAGCACAAGGGAGCGCGGAAGGACACGAAGAAGGAGATGGGCGGAATCGGTTGGAGGAACTCTGCTGGGAAAAAGATGGGTCAAGCGTTACCGGAAGGATTATGAGAGCGGCTGAAGAGGCAGACGAACAGATGCAGGAGAGGGACGTCTTGAGAAAGATGCTTGCGCGGCTGGACACGGATGAAGACTCCTTCGGCTGGGGAGGGAAAGAAAGAAAGAAATATAGCACTACTACCAACGTTACTACCTTATACATTATATATAAACTACTATATACTCCAGTATATATAATATATATAATATATAGTAGCTCTCTATATTACGGTACCAGTAGTCATATACTTATAATACCTATGTTATCTCTACTTATTACTAACTACTATTTATAATATACAATGTATACTTCTATCCTTAAATATGCATAAATCGTATTAAGACTTTCTTTATAGTCCAAAGGTCTACTCTAACTTCTACTAATTAAAAATAAATTAGCCTTTTTGAAACAAGGGCTACCCAAAAAATATTTTGATTTCTTCTTGAAGAATTAATTACTTTTAAGGGTTAAAATTTTTTTCCGAAATTCTTTTTCAAACCAATTATATTTATTTCTTATATAGCCGCAAATTCGTTTGATATATCTAAATTTATCGAGAAATAGGTATTTCTAGTCTCATAAAACTCGGAACAGGAAAGTAGTATAAGTTTAGGCCTGCAATTTTAATGTTGAGAATCAGAGTTGAAGATACCAAAAAATATTTGGATATTAGTTAGGTATGATTATATATTGCCAGTGGACGAATACAATTCTATGAACAAAGTAGTAATGGCTAATCAAAAATATAGTTTTTTTATTAGGTATTTGTGTTTGATATAAGGGCACGTCTAATTGATTTAGAGTGAGTAGTGAAATTTACAGGAAACGGCCGGTTTTTCCTGATTTTTGGCCGGAGCCGGCCCGCGGAGGACCGGGGGTCAGCTAAGAAAATGCGCCCAGGTGCGCGGGCTGCCGTTGCCGGCGGAGCCGTAGCTCAGTTCCTGCATCGGCGCGATTATCGCCGATGGTGCGCCCAACCCGCCTTTGCGTCCAGCATCTTTTCGTACCGGCCAGTTGGCTGCGCTCTCTGAACTAAATTTAATTTGCAAAAAGTAAACTTATATAGTGCCGAAATATAAAAAAGCGCCAATAGTTTTCATATATATAAGAAGAAAAACACATTTATTGAATTTTCTCCCTTAGAAACACCGAATAATAACTAATGAATCTAGCGAACGTCCTCCTGCCTCACGTGCAACAGTAGTTCCGTGTCGTGGTCACAGTGTTTTCCCTAGGGAGGTTTCAGCTACGTGAGCGACCATGAGAAAGAAGTTAGAAAAACTTTGTCAGAGCCGAGTAGTTTTGGCCAATTTATTATGGGATAGTTAAGAGAATCTAGCGTGAGCGTAGTTGTTATAGCTGAGGTGAGCTCAAAATATAAGGTATTTGAAAGCTTAACTATGAGTAAAATAAGGATAATATGTAGTCCTATTATAATAGTTATATGAGTACTGAGGAGAATATACTCCAGAGTGATGTATGTAGGTATATCCCTGGATACCTACTACGTATGTAATAACTATAGTTATAGATGTATATAATAGGATAATATAAGGGCTATACTATTATACTATATAATCCATACGACTATCTAGTTATATCAGGAGGGCCGCTTCGGCACCTGTCCGCTCGTTTAGTCCGCTAGTCTCCCTCAGTGCCTCTCCGAAGCGGGAACTACGGCAGAAATAGGTGCGGGACTTAGCGGATGGTGCGGAGGACGTCTAGGAAATTAGCGGCTGCCCGAGCGGGATGTCAAAACAAAAGTTTTCCGCCTCTCCTGATAGTTCCGCACCTTTTGCAATAAATAGAAAGTTATAAGTTTACTTATTTGAAGAACTTCTGTGAATTATGGTTATAATGAAATAAATTAGTTTATTATTTTAAGGTATAACATAATTATAGTTTTTAGTCCTCAGAACTATATTG
Organism: Trachelipus rathkii; assembly: GCA_015478945.1. Lineage (NCBI taxonomy): Eukaryota > Metazoa > Arthropoda > Malacostraca > Isopoda > Trachelipodidae > Trachelipus > Trachelipus rathkii. The sequence goes on from JABUQX010032274.1 coordinate 65,904, forward strand.
TGTTCTTATAATAAAGTTTAACTTCCAAAAAACCAATCTCGAACCTCCTTGAAATGGATTCGCGATATATATATAAATAACATGGAACTGTTTCTTAGTCACGTAAAAGGCTATTACCCGGTGGTAATCTATAACTTGTAAATTAATTATGATTAATACTATATATGGCAGAAACGTAAGGCAAAAAATCTAATATCTAATTCTGTGTATGCAAACCACACACATATATAATTACTACCCGATTATAACTATATCATGACATAACTTATATGTTACTCTCTATAAGCTATCTATTTATTATAGCTATGATAATAAATATTATAATATATAGGCCATATAATATATATAATATATAGGATAAATAAAACTAATATATAATACTATTCATAATATGGGAAAGGTTCACAAAATAGCAAAAAAATATAGTAAAGTATAGTAATTAATAATATAGTGGAATAATAATAGTATGAGAATATATATATAGTTTATAATATATATAAGTAGTAATATGATATAGAACGCCTCGTGGCGCAGGAGAACGCCTCGTCGCCGCCTCTCATACTAGAGGACGCTGGTTCAAAATCCTACCGCTTAAGCAGTTGGAACGTTTTTACCTCAAGCAATTAAAACTTCGCACAAGGCGAACACTGTTGGTGGCACTGGTTTGGCGATAGCCGGCCTTAAAGTATCGATTTCCTGTGGTTCCCCCCGTTTTACCCCTAGACTATGGGGAATAAAGCACTGTTAAAAGGTAGAGCGTAGTTAATACTATATATAACTATATTATTGATCGACCTATATACTCATACATCTACCTTAGACTGTCTAGGTTATATATATATCACAGAAAGATATATAGTTAATATATAATAATATTAATAAGTTAATGAGATATATCATGTTTATATTATATTGTTAGTATAAATATATATATATGGGATGTTAGGCATTGGGAAATTGAATTTTTAAGTTACCTCATATATATATATATATAATAATTAGTAGTAATAATAAATATCTATATATAATTTTTTTACAAGTTAATATAATAACTTACCCTATCACTATAAATACATTTAAACTTATTATTTATGTACGTTACTATATATGTAATACTATATATATAAGTATTATATTGTATAGGTAGTATACGTATATTATTATATATACTATCTATATCTATATAATAGTATACCAGTTTATATTAAGATAATATATATATAATTACCTCATATACCTTAAATATATACATATAACATATATAGTATACTATATAATATATAGACTGTATAGATATATATTATCATAGTCTACGAGCTGAAATGACTTCAGCATTAGCCCCATCAACTCTGCATGTGCTCCGTGTCGTCGAGGCTGTCGATAGTTCTACTAAAGTCATTGACCCGAAATAACGACCTTTTATGGTGGAAAGAGGTGGTCCAAAATATTTTCAAAGAGAGGGCAGAATGATTTAGGTGATGGTCCGTTAAAATTGAGCACTCAATTGGACTGCTGGTGACAGAGTCTACAAACTAAAACACCAGCAACTCCTCTCACCAAAGGACATCTATTTCCCTTTCAGCAAAGGCAGAATTTGAGTTAACTTGTTCATAACAATTATAATACATCTCCCAAGCTCTGCTGCTGTTTAGAAGCGAATATTTAGTATTGGTTGGGATATTTTGCGCTCCGTGGCAAAAGAGGTACTATGCACTTAAAACTGTTGCTATTTTAATTTTTGAGGCAGCTATCTTTTTAAACTGGTAACTATGTGATCTCTGTACCCTTTGTAAGAAACATGTAGGTGAGGAAGAAGATATATCTTTGTGAGATTCTTTAAATTATTCATCTCCAATTTCACGGGTATAATATTGAGTAAAAATAAATTTTTTCGTAAGGATATAATATACTAATTTATGATATTTAATATTCTAAAAAACATTTTTGTGTGTTGAGTCCTCCCATTAACTGGCAGAAGGATCGTCGCGGTAGGGTTGTGCGGGATCCTTGCGGATCGTGGGGCGGAAGGCATTATTTAATGTACTGAATAGGTGCGGAAAGGAGACGCTAGCGGACTACGTTTTCTCGAGTTCGAGGTGCGCTTTTAGGGGGACTTCCTCCTAAATGTAAGTCTGGTTGCCCTGCCACCCAACCTCTATCTGAAATATATAATATATATAATTTATATATATAATATATAACTAAATATATAACAAAATATTTAGAAAAATTATAAATATATACTAATAAATATATTAATATATAATATATATAAATAAGATATTATCCAATATTAGTCTTACCTCATAATATACATATATAACCAACGCTTATAATTAGGGAATGTAGTTATTTTGAATCCAGTTCATATTTTTCTGAAAAATTTTGGCTAAGTCAAAGAAAATCTCTCTAAAGTTCAAAAAAGTCTAGAATTAAGTATAAGTTTTTTAAGAAAAAATTCTTAAGTGGCAAAGCTTCTGGAATTAAGCCAGAAGCTTGCCACTAAAGGAATTTTCTCTAAATATAAACTTAACTTAACTTAAATTAATTTTTCTAACCTTAGAAATTTTTTTGTAACTCTCCAATTTTTTTTCAAGGAAAATCATGAAACTGATTTCAATATATATAACAATACCAATATAAAAGAATGGTATCTTAAAATATATACCTATACACTCCCCCATAAATAATTATATATATATTATATAATACTAATATACTATTCAGGTATATATAAATACCTATCACATACTTATATAGATATATAGAATAATTCCACTACTATATATAATGATATATCAACTCACCGTATATATAAGTTTAATTTACACGTGGTGTGTAGTAAATGATACCAAGTTTGCCCAAACGCATCTAAGTTTAACTTTTTAAGAGGTAAAAAAAAAATGCTTATGTATCCTGTTCATAGGCGCTGGCTAGGTAGGACGCAGAGGAATTGGCTGTGCGGGCCTATTGCTATTTAGTTCCGCCTTCCTTAAAATTTGTTCTCCTAGCCGCCTTTGCCCGCCTACAACATTTGATAGTGCGCCATTGGAGCCCATAGTCGGCAACTCTGGCTTGGAGCGTCCAACGCCAGGCTCCTGAAAATAATCGTTACTCCAATATCACTACACATTTCCCTTTATAGGCCATAAATCAAGGCTGCTCTTCCAACACAATCAATTTCCCAATTGCTCCCAACCAAAAGATCTATTACATGGTTAATTCTTTCTTTTTTATCTACCCGTGTCCCCCAAGGAAATAAAACTCCCTCTTATCCGGCACAGTTATACTCTCCATATACTTCTCATGTTCCCAACCATTATCTCATTTTCATATCATGTCCATTGAATGTTCACACCCTACTACTCATTTGAAGCTCACTTGCCATCTCTCTTTCCCATACCTATTTCCAGCAGCTTCTCTTTCATCCCCCGAATAACGACATCTAAGAACCTCTTAGAACCCCCCAACAGCAAACTATTTCGATCGAAACATGCAACACATAATCCCATCCAAACTACTCCCTATTTCTCCACATAAAAAAAAACAGCAATGTTTCAAGCATACATCTCTGTCCCCTCCAATCCTCTGTAATAACAACCACTACTGCTGCATACCAAGCTCTTGCAAGCGGTCTTTCAACCGTAGGTACACTGTCTTCTGTTATTCTCCCTTCCTCTTTGCCTCTCCTTTAGTACGGCATCCACACCTAACCCGCACTCTCTTAAATTCTATCACCCTCGAATATTTGCTGACTTTACATCCAGAGAGATGCCATTCCCAAACTGTCCTCCTCAGTTGATGCACACATTAAGAAACACAGACCTCAACACAAATCACCGTGTGAGCATGTAAGGTGCTTCAGTATTAATTCTTCAATCGTTTCCTACAAACCAATCCTTGGCAACCGAAACGCAGCCTTGACACACTCTACCTTTTGTTCATTTTTTACACAGATTATCAACCCATCTATTATTAAGAGATATGATATGCCCTCTATCTCTTACTCTTTATTTAAACACCTCATTTCCCGCATTCCCAGTTATCAATTTATCTTGTATTTTGCTTCTAAACCTCTTTTTCATCACCACCCATTTCCCAACAACCACACATTCCTCATCCTACATTTTAAATATCATTTTCAAATATCCTTGTAATCCGAAAAATCTAATCCCTCAGTATTTCTTCTTTTACATTCTGTAATGAGTGTATATGCCGTCGTTGACGCCCCGCCCCCCCCCACTGTCATGCTGTTTCTTAGCCTACCACTTACTTCCAACCGAGCAACCTTTACCTCAATATTTTCCTTTTCTATTCCTTATGAACGCACCTACCTGTTCACCACATTCACTTTGACCCTTATCACTTATACCAAAATATCCCGTCTGTTCCTCGGGTTGAGCAGGTTTCATCCCAACAATCTCAACTTTCAACAATTACATCCTTTTGACACATCCTCCATAATTCCAATTTTCTTTCCTTTGCTTATTTCGTAATCTCCTTTCATGACCAGCCACGCCACAATGCTATTCTCCCTTGTGCGTTCTCATTATACACTTCTCGTCATTGCTACTATTTAGAACCCATAGTAAACCTTATGTAAATGGCTCTAACTCATTGCAACTCCCTGAAGATGTTCCTTCATGTTTAACATATAAACTGTTTTCCCATCACCTTCCTATTCACTAATTTGCTGTGGCCCCTCCTAATTTCTCTTAGTCAATTCCCTTCTTGATAATTACAACATTTCATTCACACAAGTTTTTCACCAAATTCAACTTATCGCCCCTTTATCTGCCCTTTAGCTCTCGGATATCCTATCATATACAACCCTCAACTGATTGAAGTGGTATACTCCGGTACCTGACTAGTTTTGAAGTTACCGCAGCAATGCTTGTAGGTATAAACCTCATCTTCAATCCCTAATATACACCCAATATTACACTTCATCCTTGACTAGATATATGAATTAGCTCCAAATTTTCCAATTTTTTTCAAACAACCAAACTGAATTAGCCCAGACATACCATTTTACATATTCAAACAAACTTGTTTTTGTGTTAGCAGACATACCGACCATTAGTAGCTATTAAATACGCGCTACTAATCCCTTCATCTTTCATTTTTCCTTATTAAATCCTTTAACAAAACCCACACAGTTTTCTCACATTGACCAGTTTACTCAAGGACTTTTCAGCTGCGTGTTGCCCAAGTAAGTCATAATTGAAACCTTTACACATAAACTTATTCATTTCTCCCATTTGCACTCTCAACCCCGTTATCAACTCATTTAGAACCCTTCATACAGGGCACCTAAACAGTTATTTACTAATCCATTTTTTCCACAACCCACTTTCCCAACAATTTCCTTTGGTTCTTTACCTTTTCTAACCCACACTGCTTGATATTACCTTCGATTACATCAAATCTAACCCATAGCTAAAAACCTCTGTGACCCTCCAATTCTCACGTAAAGCCGAATCGCCCACTCAGTGTTCATTTAAAAAACTTCACTCGAAAGAAGGAAAACCCCACTAATAGGTACTGACATTGGAGTTTTTGGAAACCGTCAACACACACATTCAACATTACATCACTTATCATTCTCCCCCTTTTTATATCCTTCAAATGCTTACGGCAGGAAATTTTCGAGTGCGATATTACGTGGCATCTGGAGATGACGTAACGAAAATAGAAGAAATATTAATATTATATGTAATTTATGCACAATTTTTCCCCCTTCTCTTTCATTCCTTAAATCCTCTCTTACGTTACCTCCCCACCAAACATCTTGTAATCTCGACCCTTCGCGTAAGCCTATTTTTAAATGACCTCTTTCGTCCATTGTACATTTAACCATCAGATTATTCAGTACACCAATCTTCAATTCATTCGTTCTCAAATTTAGACGTATTAAAGATTCATATCCTAACAACCACGGGACATCACCCTGAACGACCTCAGTTCTTAAAGAAAAACATTTATCTTTTGTTCAACACGGTATATTCATTCTTTTCACCCCTTTATAATTTGTTTCACCAAAAACATAACTTACATTTATACTTTCCATTGACTCCATAACTTCCTTTCTCTCAACTGCATTCAGATCTCCTACCACTCTGCCTAGTCACTTTTCACCAATTACATTCTGTGAACATCCAGTGTCTATCATTGCACATATTTCCCCATATTTGTTCCTTCTAGTCTCTTTACTCTCATTTTTTTCTCCTTGTTAAGAAACACATTGTTTCTTTCTTTCATGACACCATTCTCTCCTTTTCCCCGCCCTCTTCCATGCATTTCTTTCTCATCATCCATCATCTGTCAATTTCTGACCCCAACTCCTCCTTTCACATTCATCCCTTTATTCTTAAAACCTTGAGGACAATTAAAACCGAAATGATACAAGGACCCACAGACGACACACTTAATCACTCTCCCATACCTATCCCTTTTATTCATCCTCTGTCCTTCCCCATGTTCTCTTTCCCCCTTTTGCTCTTGTATCTCCTTGCTTACCCATCCACTTCTTATGTCCACACTCATTCTTCCCAAACCTTCACATATATTTAATAAAGCATTCTTAAACACCTTGAA
>JABUQX010032274.1:77500-82148 GCA_015478945.1 Trachelipus rathkii
TAATTTTTTGTGAGTTTTTATTTCGACTATAATACTGCTCTCCTCTCTCGTGAATCCACAATAAGTGCCCAAGTACGGGTAGATAGATAATATAAATATACATAATATACTATATAATATATCATACATATATTAATAATTATAAAATATGGTTATATATAATATATATATATATATATATATATATATATAAATAAGATATAATATATATATAAGAGTATAAATAAATAAATAAGCTAATTACTAATTGAGTTATCTAATATAATAATATAGTCAGATTATTAAAAGAGATTTATGCTCCACAGTATGTAACTAGAGATTCGGCAGGTTCCATACAAGTAAAACAAATTATATGATTTTTAGCAACAAATTAATCGACAAAATCTAAAGGATGATTTAACTGTATATTTTTTTTTATATATTTTTTTTTTTAGAGCTTATTTACAATTGAAATATAATTTTAATAAATTATATTTCCCCCCATTTACGGGGCTCGAGCCGACGGGGTACAGTTTAAAGCTAATACCATATAGTCCCTCTCCTTGAAGTTTGTATTATTTTTTAAACTAAAGGAATACCCTAGGGTAAACCGCAAAAGATGGCAGAGAGTCGGTGCTCTTCGCCTCCCGGGTGGTACGACTGGGGAGGAGTGCCCTCATCTCCCACACCCCCTCCGCAGGAGGGTGATGGGATCACCGGAACCACACTCTCGTTTGGTTCTATTTGGTGTGATCGCGGTGGTTTCCCCTCCGACTTCATCCCCTCACGGTGGTATTAACATCCCCCCCTCTAACCCCGCGTCGGCATCAGAGGCCCCCTAAATTTGAGTGCAATAATTTTTGATTTGTTATTTGGAAATATTTAAGGTTATTTATATTTTATGGTTTATTTTTTTTTAATTCGTTCGAAAATTAAAAAAACAAAATTATTTCACCAAATTTTTAAGGGGGTATCCGAGCCAGACAGGGGGACAGAGAGGGGACGTACATACCCCGGAGTTAGCGGTGATAATGGTCGGAGGAACCCCCGCGTGGATCACCCTTAAAAGACAAAAGAGCGGTATATAAGGTTCCAGTAGAGACCATCCTCAGGAGGGAGTGAGATTTAAGTCCCCCCCCGTCTGATCCACACCGGAATATAAGATGGACACGAGAGACCCCGACTCCATGCCCATCTTTTGGCGGTTATACACCTATAGGGTATCTCCTATTAGTTAAAAAAAAAATAAAAGTACTTTCCAAAAATATCAATCTATTATATATTTAACTGTCTCACCTCGTCAGTCATCGCGAGCCCCGTAAAATGGAGGAGAAATAATTTAAATAAAATATATTCCATGAATAAGCCAAAAAAAAAAAAAAAAAAAAAAATAAAAAAAAAAAAAAAAAACAAGTTAAATCCCATCCTTAGAATATAACCATTGTTTCACAAATATATAATTTGTTTTTACTGTTAAGACCTGCCGTATTCTCTAAGTTACATTAACTGGTGAGCATTAAAAAATATCATGTACCATCTTATTATAATAATATATATATTATAATAATATATAATTATAATAATAATATATATATATTAATATATATATATATATATATATAATAATTATATATATATAAATATATATTAATATATATATTAATAAATAATAAAAGATGTAATACTCAAAATAATTTATAAGCAAGATTTTGACACAAAAAAATAACTAATTTTAACTTGTTAATCTATTTTTTAATATTCACTAAAAAATCTGCAACGGCATGGTAAAACAAGAGGGAAGAGGGGAGGGGGGTAGAGTGAGACGAAAAAAGTATGATGGGCAAATTGGAAGATAAATTATATTGAGCTCAAGAAATACAAATTAGAGTTAAGTTTTTTTAAATAGCAATCGCTCAATATATATTTATTCAAAATTTTCATTATTTAAAACTATAAAAAAATAAGAATAGAAAATCATATTACCAACCGATTACCAATATCACTTAAATAAACTATTTTGAGGACCTATATATATATTAATAATAAAATTACAAACAAATGACATTATATAAATTCATAATTATTGCCAAGATAGATAAACAATAAACATAAATTATGGTAACAGAAATGAATCTATATAAATTATTAAGATATAGGAACTGTTCCCTTTAAAAAAGGATGTTAACAGTCCAGATTATAATACGAATACGAGCGATAAATTGTAATACGATTATTTTTTCGATTATGAAAAACAATTATGGCAATTTGAGTTTTACATAAAGTTTTTAACGATCAAAAAAAAAACAAGTTTTTTATTCTTTTTAAACTAAAAGGAATAACATTAATTATTATTAATAGACAATCAACGTAATTATGTCAAAGAACACCGTCAGAGGTTTTTCATACAAAGTGCACTTTACACGTTCGGAGTACGACGACGGGGAGGGACTTATCGTTCACCCCCCTACATGTATATACCCACCATCTGAGTTGTCGAGACCCCCTCTATAAGTAAAAAATTTAAAATGTAAAGTTGATGTAGACGAAACTTAGCAATAAAAGAATATAAATGATAATATTAACATTGAAGAAAAGTCTAAAGAATAAGACAACATGTTAAGGCAACTTTTATTCACTTACTGTATACTTTCTAATGATAAGAGTTTAATAGTGTAAACAATCGTATACACATAAAAGCTTAGGGAGAAACCAGTTGAAGGCAGAAAGTCTTGACAGCTCATCTATCCAATTTTGACGTAATGTGATTTTAAAAGGAAAATACTCGTATTTGAAAAGAGGAAATAAGTGTTTCCTATATAATATTAATATAAGAAAGAAAAATATAATAATATATAATATATTAATACAATAATTATATAATATACTATATATTAATATAGAATATATAATGTTTAGAGTATATAACATAGTATAATATATAAAACTGGTATCATAATTATAATAATATTAGTGACCATATATAATATATAGTATTTAATATATAATATAATATTTAAAATTATAATTACCTTTAATTATATTATATATATATATATATATACATATAATATAAAATATATATAATATATAATAATATTATAATATTATAAAATAATAAATAACGATAGTTATATGAACAATCTTTCAAAGATAAGTCGCCGAAAATGACTACAAACAAAAAAAAAGAATATATAATAATTTATAGAAATTTATAATTAAAAAGATAGTTATATAAACAATAATAAATAATATAATATAATATAGTATAATATTATAGGCTATTTTAATAGCGAATGAATGAAATTTTGAATTAAAACTGACACCACTATAAATATAATTATAATCTGTGATTGAAACGTATGTTCGACATACAAGTTCGATGGAAACTTGTTTATATACCACATCATGATGCAAGGAAAGTTTACGTTGCAGATGTTATAAAATATATCGATATTCCTCTTTATTTTCAAATTATATTTTTAATATACCAAAAACAGTATTATATTTTTAAACAAACATTTAATATGCATTTTTTAGTGGAAAAGTGAGTGATAATAAAATATATAGAGTCGATTGACATAGTTTTTAGTGAAAATATATTAATTACAATCTTAATACATAAAATACTCTATAGGTGATCTAAAGTAGGCACTTCTACGAAGAGTAGGACCGTTTGGTATACGTAAAGAAGATTCTCTTTTGTATGATATGTATATATTTAGCTAGACTGTTTCACGATAGAAGAATCCCGCCGTTATTAATTATAAACCGTGAATTTCCTATAGATTTTCTAATAAATTACATTCTTTATAAATTAACCTTACGGCACGTTTTTTCTTCAGATGAGTTAATAAAATCTTAAATATGCTATTCTACCAAATAGGCTCAATCCTAGATAACTTCGTTAGATACGAGCTTGCATAGAGTACTCACTGTAACTGTCAGATATTAATAAAGCACAAAGATTATAATTTTATTTTCTTTATTAATTTTTAACTCGAATCCTAATATAGATATTGTAAATACCTCAATACAGGAGTTAATCGAGGATTCGCGAGTCCATTAGTCTGTGAAATCTGAAATGTTGAATTTGAATTTATGCCTTCTGTATCATCTTGCCTTTTGCCTTGATAATATATATAGTATAATACTATATATATATTATATATATATATTAAATAATATATAATTAATATTATAATATAATATATTATATATAATATATATTAATTAATATATATTAAATATTATATAATATATATTAATATAATATTAATAATAATATTATCTAATAAATAATATAATTATATAATATAATTAATATAAATATAATATATAATATATATATATTAGTATAATTATATATTATATATATATATAATATAATAAAATATATAATATACTTACTATAATATATTATATATAACATATAATTAATAATATATAATTTAAAACTATTTAAATGTAATGATATATAATGTATATATAAATTATATTATAATATATATAATATTTGATAATATATATATATATATATATACTATTTTACTTCTCGCCCCCTAGCCACCCCCTCGGAGTGGCTACACCTTGCGAAGAGTACCCGCCGCACGCAGTCGGTCCCTCCTCCAAAGATCAGTATAACTAGATTAACTCACTCTCTCTACCTTCT
>JABUQX010032275.1:0-20000 GCA_015478945.1 Trachelipus rathkii
ACGAAAAATCGTACCTAAGAAAATAATTAATAACTAAACACAATTCGAAATTAGTTTCATACATTTTTAATTAAAATTTAAAAAAAAAGGAAAGAATGAGGCTTCCACACCGAAAGCAATTGTTTCTGGTCAATTATACTGCATTTTTTAACTTTTTCAACATAAAAAAAAATACTCAAGTTTGCGGGTCATTACTAGCAACTCGGCTATTATATATATAGTATATATATGTAATATATATTATAAATATATATATATATATATATATATTATGATAATATATATTATATATAAATATATATATATATATATATATTATAATATATATTAGATATATATAGGATTGGTAAATAAGAAAAAGTGTTAATGGAGGGAGTGGTAGGGGGTGTTATAACCCCCCTATAACTCCAACACGCAAAATATAATATTATAATTATATATATAATTATTATATATATATAATATATGTATTATTATATATATATATTTATATTATTATATATATATTAAAACAACCACAACACCCAACCCACGAACACAAAAACACACAACCCATATAATATAATACTATATTTATATATATATTATATTAATTAAAGAATATAGTAGAAATCAAAGCAATCAAACGCTAAGTTTTGTAAGTATCAAGTTAGGAGGCCTGAGTTAATAATAAACTGCAAATATATCAAAGTTCTTAATAAATTTTCACATAATGAAAATGGTCTTCTGGATGTTTAGAACGTTAGCTTTCGATCCTTACTTTCCCTGTATCTGGATCTTCTTTCAGACGCTGTGAATTTGAAGACTAAATGAAATATTTAAATAAAGATTGATCGTTAAAAAGTTAAAATAATTAAAATCAGATTTAGTTAAACTTAAGTTTTGATTTTTTTTGAAAAAAGTGTGGTTTCAAATTTTGTTTTAAGGTGGGGTCTTTAGAGTTGTGATGGAATTGAAGTTTTGAGTGGAGATATTACAAAGGGATTCAATGAGTTTACGTTGGGTGGGGTCAAGTACTTGTAAAATGGGTGTCATGCCATTAATGTTAATTTTGTGATTGAATTGGGTTCTGTGTATGTGAGTGCCGAGTTTTGTGAGTCAGAAGTGAGTCATTGTTGCATATGTGTTGGTATTTTTGCCGTCAGAGTAAATTCATTAGTTTCGCCAATAAAGAGGAGGGTACAGTTTAAAACAAGGTAATTTATATACACATTGTTCGGAAAGGTTTTGAAAGTGTTGAGTTGGAAGCGTTTAAAAAACGTTTTAGAGAAGATTATGCTGGAGGTGTGGTTAAGTCTAGAGATGTAGGTAAGGATTTAATGATTTTGATATGAGGGGTATATGAGGGATGGGTAAATAAGAAAAATGTTAATGGAGGGAGTGGTAGGGGGGTTATAACCCCCCTAACTCCAACACGCAAATACCAACACTAACATGACCTCACTTCTGACTCACAAAATCGGCACTCACACTTAACAGAAACCCAATTCCAATCACAAAATAACTTTAATTGGCATGCACCCATTTTACCAAGTACTTGACCCCACCCAACGTTAAACTCATTGAATCCCTTTGTATTAAAAACTTTCCAATTTTTAACAAAACCAAACAAGGTGAACACACTCTAGACCCACCTTAAACAAAATTTGAACACAAACCTATTTTTCAAAAACATTCAAAAACTAAGTAAAACTACATCTAAGCTTTAATTATTTAACTTTTTTAAACATAACAATCTATTTAAATATTTCAATTGGTCTTCAATCACAGCCGGTGCTGAAAGGATCCAGTAATATCAGTAAGGATCGAAGCTAACGTCTAAACATCAGAAGACCATTTTATTATGTGAAAATTTATTAAAAAGCTTTGATATATTTGCAGTTTTTATTAATTCAGGCCGATGGGTTGGATATTATATAATATATTAATATATATATATATATATATATATATATTATATATCATATAGTATATATATATATATAAGATTATATATGATATTTATATATATATATATACTATAGAGAGGAGAGAGAAGAGAGAGGGAAGAGAGAAAAAAAAAATTTTTTTAATATTATTTTTTCAAATAATCGTCATCCGTCATAGGCATCGTCATTGTTCAAAACATTACTATATCGCTCATCGGCAAATTTCATAACGTCCCATCACTAATAAAGGTATATATATAATATATATATATCAGTAATATATATATATATATATATATATATTAATTATAATATATATATATATATTATATATATATATAATATGATATATATATATATATATATATATATTTATATAATATAGATATAATATATTATATATATATTATATATTATATAATATATATATTAATATGTATATATTAATAATATATAATATAATATATATTATATATATATATATATATATATATATATATAATATATATTTATATAATATATATGGAATGGTGGGAATGAAGAGATTGATGAACCGGTTAAAGGTGTAAAATAAAAAGAGAAAGCCGTGGTTGTGGTAGATGTACTAACAGCAATGATGAAGCCCAAAAGAAAGATGCTTGGAATTAATATAAGGAGGAAAAAAAGAAATACTAAAAAGGATTGGCATACGTAGGAGGAAAACAAGAGGTAAATGAACAGTTTGGTAAGGAGCATGAATGGGAAACTTTACAAGGGAATGGGAAGTTTTTCTTGGAAGGAAGCGCGGAAGGTGAAGAATGAGAATAAGGGGAAATCTGCTTCAGATAATGATAGGGATGGTGCCTTTTGTTAACTGGATGAAGTAGTGTGAGAGGAGTGTGGAAAAAACACATTGAAAATCTGTATAATAAAATCAGTAATCTAGAGGTGATAGTGAATGTTTGTTGGTTTGATGGTGCAAGAAGATAGGTTATTTTGGGGATGAGGTTATTAGTAAGGAGGAGGTAATGGGTAGAGTGAAAAAGTTGAAGAATGGTAAATCTGCAGGAATAGATGAAATTACTGGTGAAATGATCAAGAACGGAGGCGAGATGGTGAATGATTGGATTTGGAAGTTGTGTAATAAAGCGTTTATAGAGGGTATAGTTCCGAGGGATTGGAGGAGAGCAGTAATAGTACCCTTATATAAGGGTAAGGGAAAAAGGGGAACTGTAGAAATTATAGACAAATTAGTTTATGGTGTTGTAGGGAAGTTATATGTGGTATTTTGGTCGAAAAGAGTGCGTCGAGTGACATGTGATTGGTGAAGAAAAAGGTGCATTTAGGAGTGGTAGAGGATGTGTGGATCAAATCTTTACATTGAAACAAATGAGTGAGAAAATGAGGGAGAAGAAGAATAAATTGTATTTAGGTTTATGGATTTGCAACAGGCGTATGATAGATTTATAGGGAAGCGTCTATGGCAGGTGTTTAGTGATATATGGGTTGGTGGGCTTCTGAATGAATCAAAATATGTATTGACGATAGTGAAGCGTTGTAAGAATAAATGGTTTCAATGGTGATTGGTTTAGATTAATAGCGGAGTAAGACGGGGTGTGTTATGTATCCTTGGTTATTCATTTGTATAGGATGGGGTTATGAAAGAATTTTGAGGGGATGCAGGAAATGGTGTTAGAATGGTGGAGAATGGAGTTGAGTGGAGGGTGCCTACCTATTATATGCGGATGTTTGGTTTGTTCTGTGTGAGGAATCTGAAGAGAGTTTTGAGAGGATGGGTAGAGAGATTTGTTGGCAGGGTGTGTTAAAAGGAGGGCTTGAAAGTAAACGTGGATTAGAGTAAGGTTATGGTTTTGGAGTGAGGACAGTCCTGGTGTGAAGTTATGTTAGATGGTGAGCAGCGGGAACAGTGTCTGAGTTTAATATTTAGGGTATTTGTTGGATGAGAGGGAACGGATGATGCAGAGTGTGTAGGGAAAAAGTTGTGAATGGAGGAAGGTGGCTGGTGCAATTAATCGTTGGGAAGCAAAGGGACTAAGTCTTGAGTGTGCTAGGGTCTTACATTGAGGGTATGTTGTTACCTGTGTTATGATGGTAGTGAGACTATGGTCTGGAATAAGAAGTATAGATCTAAAGTTCCAATGTGTTCAGAATGGACAATCTAGGGGTGTGCTAGGTTGAGAAGAATTTGATAAAGAGAGGATATGAAGTATTAGAGAGTGTTGTGGTGTGAAGAAAGGGTAAATGAGAGAATAAATGAAAGTTATGTTGAGATGGTTGGTCTGTGGAAAGGATGAAGATAGTTCGTTGGTTAAGCGGAGTATAGTGGTGAGTGTGTTGGGACGAACGGTCTGGGAGGACCGAGAGAAGTGGATTGGAGTCGGTGAACGAACCTGTTGAAGGAGAGGAAAATGTGAGTTTGGCAGCGCGCCCGACGAATAAAGGTGCATGATAGGAGAGATGGCGGGGTGTTCTGTATGGGGGCATGGTTGTTGCCCACCTGGGCCAGGGGAACCACTTACATTGACGATTTACCATAGTGAGGGTCCGTCGCTGTTCCCATGATGCTCTAGGGTGATTTTCTGTTCTGTGACGAGCTCTCACTAATTAATGGTACAGAGGGGCGGTAAGGTTGGGCTTTTTCGACGTTTTTCATGTTCTCCTACTGCTTTTCTTTCCGATGCTTGTACAGCACCTTACCCCCAATTGGGGCAAAGAGGAAGGTGAAAGAAAGAAAGAACGAAAGGAATATAACAATTATATATATATATATATATAATATACCTCTCCATATATATATATTATATATATATATATATATATATTAATATATATATTATATATATTATATATATATATATATATACTATATATGTATTATATATATATTAGGAGCATGCTAGGTGTGGAGAAGAAATTAATAAAATGAGGAATGAACTTATTAGAGAGTTGTGTGGTGTGAGGAGAGGAGAAAGGGCGTCGTTGGGCCGCAGGCTCAGGCCTGAGGCGGTGGCAGGCTCTGTTGACAGGTCAGTCGCCGTGCGACCCGAGGATTGTGGTGTGTTGCACCTGGGTGTTCTGGTGTAAAGTGAGCTGGTAGCCGAGCGAGGGTACACGCGTAGGACATGTGTCAGGTGTAGGTGGGCAGACTCCAGCGAACGTCGGCGCCGAGTGGGTGTCACTGTGTTCTATTCAATTCGAGTCGGAGTCATGAGTCTGCGTAGTCTTGTTGGGTTTGACTTGCGTTTGGAAGATGCTAAAAACTTTCCACCGAAGAGCGCGGTGGCGGGAGAGGGATGTCGAAAGACAATGATTAGTATTGTGGCGGCGCGGTAGTCATAGGGGACACGCAGACCGGACAAACAACCAACACAGGAGAGGAGAACCACTGCCACTAGGAGCTACCACAATGGCATATTCTCCTGTAGCCGGGGGTGGTCGCCTGTCCCAGTCGTTCCAGTAGGGCGCTTTGGGCGAACGCGGGGCGGGGGGGGGAGCATGTGTGTGTCGGCTACCGAACCTGGGTATGGGCCAGTGGAGGTCCGGTTGTAGGGTGTGGAATAGCGCCTTTCCTGCCGTGTCTCTGTCTTGCATTTCCCAGACCGTCAAGTACACACATGGTTGCGCCCACCGAACACAGGCAGAATCGGTCAGAGATACACCGCGTGGCACCTTTCGGTCAGCGTGGGCGTCTTCTATGGGTGGTCGAGGTTTGGTGGGTCAGGACTCGCGTGTCTGGTGTCCGGGGTTCTTGGCGCATCTCGAGCTGTGTGTTTGGTCTCTGCGGGTGCGTGTTCCGGGTTGGCCTCTGTCGTCGGCAAGATCAGCGAGCCGGGTGTATCTGCTACTTTCTCGGGGCTGGTGGGTCGTGTGGTCGCGGCGATCTGACAGGCCTGTTCTTTGTCGCCCTGCCGCGGCTCGGTGGAGCGAATCGACATGGGTCGGCACTGGTGCTGCCCTCTTGAGGCGTTTGGGCGGTCGCTGGTGTCCGACGCGAACAAGCTGTACGGCGAGTGGGCTGATGAGTAAAGGTGTTGGCGAAGAGGTCTCCTCTGGGGTAGGATCCTGGTTGCCTGGCCGATTGCCTGAGCACGAGGCGGGTCCGCCGTTCTCTTATTTCAGGTCGGCCGTTGCGGTATCGTCGATAGCTGAGCACCGACGCTTAATTGCGGCCTGGGTACTGTTGGGGCTCCGAGATAAGCCATTCACCAGTCTGAGCAGGTGTAGTGCAGCCGGAGCTGCAGCGAAGGAAGATCGGTTCTTGGGACGGGTGATGGTGCTGCCGGAGCTGATCTTTCCTCGCACAGGCGCATGGGCCGCCGGTGTCGGTTGCACCGTGTCGTCGTCCGTGCTGCGTGTAGTCGGGGTTGTAGTGCGCCGGTGGGGGTCGATGAAGACGAGGAGCCCGCTGTTGGAGGCAGATGTTGTCCGGCTGGCGTACATGGTCGATCGGCGCGCACGATGTGTAGGCAGCTGAGCAAGGCATGAAGCGGAATCTCAACTCTTGTGGCCTGAACGCCGTGGTCCCTCCGCACGGTCGCATCGGGACGTCTCCGTCGCGTGACTAGGTTTGGTATGTTTGCGCTACGCCCTTCTGTTCCGCTAGTATTAAGGTTAGCTCTAATTTTGTGTGTACCCATATCCCCATGAGGAAGTAATAAAACTTTGTAGCTGTAGGATTTCTTTGATGCACTTTGTTTCATTTTTTCTTCGTGCGGTTTATACCCCGGTAGGGCAGGTGAGGTTGTCAATGTTAGGCCGAAATTTTTTCTATGCCTGTCAGGTTACTCCTTTCGAAATTGAAGAAAATGAGACAAAGCCATTATCAACATGCTGAAGAAAACCATTAAATAATTAGTTTTATTATATTTTTTATGCATGTTTTTTTATGGTTAAACCATTGTTTTTTATTGGTTTAACCTTATTGGTTTAAACCATGTGGTTAAACCAAAGTGGTTTTTTAAAACCATCCCCACCCTATATATAGTAATATATATACTATATATACTATATACTTAGTAGTATATACTAGAAGTTATATATGTATTATAGTAAATGAGAGATATAAATGTGAATAATAGTATATGTGAGATGGTTTATACTCATGTGGATAAAGGATAATGAATGATATAGATCTCGGATTGTAGTTTAGCGGATGATATATAGTTGGTGAGTTTGATTGTGGGAATAATATATACGATCCAGCTGTGATATATATAGGACGAAGAGAAAGTGAGATCGAATTATCTCGGTGAACGAATGTTACTGTTAAATAAGGATGAGAAATTATAGTAGGATGATTTAGGTACAGAGCTAGAGAATAAAGTTGATGATGTGAGAGTTGAAATAGCGCGTATATATATTACGTTGTTGCTGTGATGTTGGGCATGGTTGTGCTCGCGACCCACACGCTAGCGTAGCGCGATGTGGAAGAGATGACCCTACAGTCTAGGACGGGTATATGTGTACCATATAGTGAAGGGCCGGTGTGTTCGTTACTGCTGGTTAACTCGTCGCCTCTCGGTAGTGAAACTATGGTATGAATAAGAGGTCGCGATAGATGTACATTAGGTCTAGGATTTTCTGGGTTGCATAATCACCGAGTTCCTACGCACTAAATAGTAATTGGTACAGATAGGGGGGCGGATTATGAGGCTGGGCTTGTCTTATTCTCCGATCGTGGTTTAGTCTATTTTGCTTCTTATCTGCTGGTGTCTTTTGCAGGAAGCAATGATAGATACTCTCGCTTAACCACCCATATGTCTGGCGCAGGACAGAGGAAGGTGAAAGAACAGAAGTAAAGTGAAAGACTGATATGGAGAATTGTGTGTTGTGAGCAATAGAGTTCCATAACTATATTAAAGTAGATAATTAAAAAACTAGAAGATGATTTAGTGATATTGAGATTGAGTTTATATTGGTGATTTATTATATAATATTAAGTGATAAAATAGGTTCTAGATAAATAGATAGTTACGGATATTATGGTTTATATAAAATATATATATATATATATAGTATTAATATATATATATTATGTTATTTAATGTGATGGTTGAGATATCACAATAAGAAATAATATACACAAGTACACGTATGTTAGTCATGAGAGGACTGTAAGAAATAGCTTGGCCCTTTCTGGGATCGGGCCTTTTCCCTGACGGACCTTTCATCCTTACAAATTCACTTCGAGCGCAGAGAGAAGCCCACTCGCTAATAGATAAATAGGAAAGGATGGCGGGATTCTGTGTGGACAAGTGATTTATCTTTGTTGTGTGTGTGGCTCGATGGGGCAACTTATATGTAGACTTCAACGCATTGGCATGTATGAAAACACAAAGAAAAAAAAAAAAAGTGTTATAAATAAATTCTTTTTATTACTATCACGCGACTGGCTCGAAGGCTCGTTCGTCCTCTCCTGTTCTTTGTTAAGTCACCCTTAGGATAGGTGAGTATTCTTGAATATCTCAAGCATACGAACGCCTGGAAAACCGTTGAATGTCCAAGATAAATCGTATCTAATTTTTGGGTGAGGGGATTCTCGTGGAGCTTCTCAGAATCTCTTGCTATTGACTGTACTTAAGTCTTCATTCTCTAAGAAAAGGCTTAGACAGCCATCTCTCACTGTCAATATCTAGGTGGGAAAGATCCCAAAGAGGTCACTTAACACGCATAGCTATACGAGAAAAACTTGTTTACAGGTGAATCGGATATTCATGAACATAAGTGAGTCGCTATATAATGACGAAGCAGTCAGGTACCGGTAAGTTCAAGCTTATCTAGAAAATTTTTGTTGGAGTCTCAGGAATCAAGTAACTGTTTGAATATATTATCTGACTTAAATCTATTATATAAAATTAGGCATGAGATAGGTGTATAAATATAATCTTAATTTAGAATAGTACCTGTATCATGGAATTATTTATCTATTTCATTTATTTATTTTTTTTTTTATTTATTTTTCCATCTTTACTCCATATATAAAAATACTTATTTTAGGTAATTTTATAAATTATATATATATAATTTATTTAAAAAACTTATTAATATTCATTTTTCGTTAATATCTACATATATAATACTTTCAATGCCTATATTTAACTATAAATAACTATATTATTTACTGCTCAGGAAAAACGTAAATTTTTTCATTTAATTATGAAAATTGTTAAGTTTCTATATATTTTTTTCATTCAATTTACTCTGGAATATTCGTATAATTAGGTTAATTAGATAACTAAATATAACATTTTTTCTGAATGAAAGAATACTTTTAATTGGTTCTCATCTAAAGAATGTAAAAAAGTCAATAAATACGTAATAAAACTAGTCATCAATACTGAAATTTAAAAAATATAATGTGTGATTTACTTTTTATGTCTTTATCTAGCTATATATATTATATATTAATATATATATTATATTTATATATATATATATATATATAATAATATTAATATAATATTATATTAATATATACTATATAATATTATAATTATTAATAATCAAGGTAACTCACACCTCAAATCACTAGGAGAGCCCTCTTATTCTCAATAAAAGGATATAATAAATAAAGAAATTA
This sequence comes from Trachelipus rathkii, assembly GCA_015478945.1. NCBI lineage: Eukaryota > Metazoa > Arthropoda > Malacostraca > Isopoda > Trachelipodidae > Trachelipus > Trachelipus rathkii. Next base: position 9,508 of record JABUQX010032275.1, read on the forward strand.
TTGGAATCCCCCCACCCTAATACCCTAATCACAAATATCTCTGAAGGTACTGCAGATGGAGGAACTTAGAGAGAGAGAGTAATATATAGATATATATAGTATATATAATATATATAATATAGTGTGAATATATATATATATATTATAATATATAACAACTGCTACAAATCAACGGCAGTGTGATAGGTATGTCAAAAATTAACCCCTTAGGGCCCAGGTTTCGACATCCAAAGCATGTGTGAAATTACTGAAGGTTATTTTTGAATATAGGTGATATGTAATTATATATATTATATATATATGTTATATATATTATAATAATATATTATATATAGTATTAATATATAAGTATTATATAATAATATATATATAAAATCATCTACCTTCTTTCCCCTAGACTGGGGTTAAGGTGCGTGACATGCGCCGGAAACAGAAAAGCAGAAAAATATGACGCAAGTTGAAAAAAAAGCCCAGACTTACTGCCCCCTTTAAACCTATTAGTGAGAAGTTGAGAACTCGTCGCAGTCAGAAAATTCAACCTAGAGCTTCACGGGACCGAGACGGATCCTCACTATGGCATCTCGTCAGTGTGTGGTTCATCCCTTGGAGTAGTGAGGCTACAGTTTCATCGCACCCTTCTTGCTTAAATATATTCAACGCGGGTTAGGATTATCATACCTCCCTAAAATTTGGCAGCACGTCAGGTGATAACGTACCATTGTCTACGACGAGGTTACGTGGCCGTGCACCCCTCGGAGGGGGGTGCTTGCACCTAATAGGAAATGACTGTAGAAGGATGAAATTCGGATTGCATGGAGGAGAAAGGAGTAAGAAGGATCAGAGTCAGAGCCGGAGCCGGCACCGGTTGCTAGGGCAGCCGGCGTGCGGGTAGCGAGTTAGTAAATATTTGTATTATAATACAATATTGGTGTCCTTATATTTGTTATCAAAACCGTAGATCTCGAATATGAGGGTTTCAAATATTTCGTAAAGGATGAAGAAAAGCACAGAGTGCATAGAATAGAAAGGATGAAATTTGGAGTACATAGAAAATGGAGAAAGGAGTCTGAGTCAGAGGAGTCGGCACCGACACCGGTGCTAGCTACGGTGCGGGGCCGAGTTAGTAAACGTTCGTATAATAATACACTGTTGGTGTCCTTAGATTTTATCGAACCCGTAGATCTCGAATCTGAGGGGTTTCAGAACTGTCAAGGGTGTCCTTGAGGACCCCCCTGGCCGGGAGGGTTCCGTACTGCAGGACCGAACGGCGCGAAACCGGCGCTAGCGCGCAAACGCATCGTTAGATATTTACGCTCAAACGAATTATACGTGATGCAATGTGTTCTGTTTTCAGTTAAACTATGACTTTAATAATTTACATACTCATTTTCTTTAATAAAATTAATATTTTTTCTAAGCTTTGAGTGCATGTTCAGTTTCTTTTTAGAGTTTTTTTTTATACTTTTTGTTCAAATTTTTTATTCTTTTCTATGTTTGTATAGTATAAAAAATACATGTTTTACAAACCCTAAAGCAGCAAATCAGTAAATCAAGCCACCCCTCCCTACCACCCCTCCCACTCATCCATGATCTATTGATGGCCCGGCCCTGCTTCTGTAGTACCGCGTTTCGGCCAAAACTTTTGTTTATTGTTCCTCTATCGAAGGTTTAAAAAATTTATATTTTTACTAAATATGCAAAAATTATTCTATAGTAAGTAAATAACGTAAAAAACTTGCGTATTACGACCCTTTAAAGCTAGTATAATCAACACCCATCTTGAATCTATGACTTATTGATTCAAAGTCCTATTTTGTATACATAATCACAAAAACTTTGTGAAGCTTATTTTATTTTATTTGTTTAAAAAATATGATATTTTTAAAAATTTTTTTTTCTTTTTATGTTCTAATAACTTAAAAAATTTGCGTTTTACACACCGTAAAGCAGTAAATCAGTAAATCAAACAACCCATCCATGATCTATTGATCTATCGATCTATTGATTCAAGTCACTTTACGAGTATAATTGGATAAACGTTACATTAAAAATAAGTTCTTTATATACTGAAAAATAAAATATGGCTAACCTAACGAAGTTTTCACATTAATAAAGCTAAATAGCATTACCTGAACGAAGGAAATATAATGTAAAATGACAAACCTAACATACCTTACGCACAAATAAACTGCCAACATTAACAAAGTTCCATACTTAGCAAAACAGTAAAGTAACTAACATAGCATACAAAGCGTTAACCTATTCACACTTTTTTTCAAGCATATTCTAACATATCAATGTTAATAGTTAAGTAAACTAAGTTAATAATTAAACAAAACATTATTCATTAACCTTACGTAATTATCATACTGACCAATGGAATATATGCTCACGTAACAAAGTTTTTACATTATTAAACAAAGTAATATTTAAACAAAAAGTGTATCATACCTTAGCCGTAACGATCACAATCTTTTATTAACAATAATTGCAAATTTAAGAAGTGTTCAAGTTGTGGCAAGCTAATAATGAACATAAACATACTTAACATACACCCGGCATACAAATAAACGGTTATCATTAACAAGGTTAACAACTTAAACAATAAAGCTCACATAGTAGGGAAGTAAAATAAGTTTTCATTTTTATAGCATATAATTTTCATTTGAAAAGTGTGTTATATAAAAAACATAAGTTTATTATATAACGGTTATATATATATATATAGTAATATATATATTATATATATATTATTATTATAATATATATATATAGTATATAATATATATATAATATATAGACTATATATATATAATATATATACTAGATATATAGTATATTTCCCAAATCTGCTTGCTGGGACTTTACAATTTGATGCCTTGTAGGATAGGAGCGGAGGAGACTATGGAACAACACATTTTTCCGAAATAATAGTTATTATTGTTAAATATACCATACACCGGCTGCCATAAAAATAAGAAAAGAATGCGAGATAGCACAGATTGGCAAAAAGATAATAAAAAAAATTGCAAAATGACTCATACATGTTTACAAATCGTCATAGCGTACTTGTATGAAAAACCAAAACTCATACATGTTACAAATCTTTATAGTGACTTGTATGTGCAAAACGCAGAACCTCATACATGATTATCAAAACCATATAAATTTCAAAGAAATACATGGGCTGTAAACCAAAGACAAACAAGAATGGGGACAGTAGGTACCCAACAAAATTTTAATATTAAAAGTGTGGATTTAAGACTTAAAGATCTAAAAACTCATAACAAGGCACCATTTTTACACTCTAAAAAGTTTCTAAAGAAAAAATAAAAAAAATACACCACAAGAAAAAAAAATCACAAAAAAAACGAATTAGTTTCGTTACCCTAGAATACTAGATGCCGTGGCAAAATGACCAGCCTGGCCACCTTATAGCAAAATTTGAGGACCAAGAATACCTGAGTCCTTTAAAATGCTTCGTTAAATATAAAATACAAAGACCAAACATGTTCTAAAAGTATTTAAATAAAACTTACATAAAGTTTATGTAAAAAGACCGGGGAGGAAAAACTTTAAAAAAAAGTAATACAATATGAAATTTTCAAAAAAAACCCACTAAAATTAAATAATTATAATATGATCATGCAAAGAAAATCCATTTACCGATGAGAAAAAACGATTTTCCCAACCTTACAAGAACAAAAAGACCAGTGTCTCATATAAGACAAACTAAATTTTAAAAAAACTAACGCCACTCAAAGAAAATCCAAACACAGATCTTTCGTTAACAATTAAAAAGCCCACTAAAAATGAAAAAATGAAAAGATTTTCTCCAAAAAAAGATTAAACATTCATAGTTTCCCCCCCAAAAAAAAAAAGAACACATCTATAATCTAACGCCATGAAAAATATGAATATAGTACCTCCTAATAAAAATATAATTTAATAAATTACGAAAACACCAAATTACCAAACCACAAGATATAAATGTAGTACCTCCTATATAAAATAAGTTTATAACTTTTGTTACACAGAGCCCAAAAACAATTTTTATATAACCACAAAAAAAATGTAAATATAATACTTTACAAATAAAAATCCAATTACTAGATTTTGTTACTCGGAGCCCAAAACAATTTTTACATAACCTCTAAAATTGTAAATATAAAAATCCAATTTCCAGATTTTGTTACTCGGAGCCCAAAACAATTATTTACATAACCACTAAGAAAATGTATATATATGTAATACTTTACAAATAAAAGTCAAATAACCACCTGCAAAACATATAAATCAAAATTTTAACCCTTTGAAAAAAAAATACTCTAAGGATTTACGTAAAGTTATTATTAAATACCCTATCAGGTATAAAAATTAAATATTTCAGAGTCCCAGAAAAATGGAACATCTCATGTCAGTAGGGCGTGCGCCTTCCTCCGAAAAATCGCTACCAAATAAATGTTTTAAGTTTATTTGGAAGCGTAGTGGCGAAAGAAAATAATAATAGTTAAAATTAAAATGACTTTTCAACTCTTCTTGTTTAATGCTTACACCAAATAGAAGAAAAGTATACCTTATTTATGCCATTTCATATAATAATAATAAATAAAAATATAATAATAATTTTTAATAAAATTAATTGATAATAATAATAATTCATAAACCTAAAATAGAATACTTTTCCGTCAAAGTTATGTAATAATAATAATAATAAAAATATAAAGACAATTCAATAAACTAAATAGAGCTCAAAAAAATGGAGCTATCCCAAAAACGTTAGCTTAAGCCTGCTTCATAGAAATATGCCAGGGCCTGATATACTGCCCAAAAACAAAAATACGGTATTTTGATTTTATCAATAGCTGTCGCCTGTTGTATTGCTTCAAAGTTTTTAGATAAATAACGAATTTAAATGATATATAAAAATAAAAAGAAAGTCCTTTAACCACTGAATAAAAAAATATGAGATTTGGAGCGGCACTATGTATTAAGGTTCTCCTAAGAATCAAAAAGGTGACATCCTCGTGAAACAATTCGCCGGCACTATAGAGAATGGAGGGGGGGAAAGAAGGAGAGCTGATATTCCCTTAAAGTGGGGGAGGGGAGTCCTCAAAAATGAGCTGAAAAGGCTTTAACGTGGGAATAGATTTGTTAAATTCTTGCAGAATTTCGTGAAAACACTTTCAAAAGTTTTTAAATTACAAAAGAATATATAATAGGAATCATGATAGATACAAAAATCGTCGAACAAAACAACGAAAAAGTAACTAGGTATTTGTAATAAAAAAATAGGCCGAACTGAAAACTCAGGAAGACTTTTATCTGAAATAAGCGGCAAGTGGGGGGATTAAAAAACTCGTACGATGTGATCGCCCAAATTGGGGAATTTAAAAGTCGAGGGGGGAGGGGGGGTAATGGTTATATGATATGAATTTATTTTTTTTGTAAGTCGGGATAGAAAAAAAATAAATAGGCTAGGAAATAATATGTGCTTTTTTTCCTATCTTATTTAGCGAACGAAACCAAGTTCGGTAAAATATATATATATATATATATAATATATATATATATATATATATATTATATATAATATATATATATATATTTATTATATATATATATTATTATATATAATATATATATAATATATATATATATATATATATATATAATATATATTATATATATATATATATATTATATATATATAATATATATATATATAATATATAATATAATATATATATATATATATAATATATATATATATATAATATAAATCATAACCTATCACTATAATATATATAAATATATATTATATATATATATATATATATATTTTATGAAAATACTTGTACGTAGTGTTATATTTACTTTATATTAAAAGCCCTTGGAATATTGAAACTGGACACTTAGAAAATCTTACACTTTAATTGCATATAAAATATTTAAAAGAACATTGCAAAATATATACATTGATAACTAGCTTTCACCTCGACACGCGAGGTCTCTTCAGGTTATGACAAATTACTTATTATGAAGTTCGCAGGATGGAAGATCAATTTAGTTGGTTTTTTATTTTCTTCGTTGTGCTGTTGAAAAAGTTTGATGATTTTAGATATTCATTGAGAATAAAATCCATCTTAACCTCACCAGGATATCTGTTATAGTTTTCGATATTATATATACAGAATGACTCCACGATTCTACGATGGCCTGTATGATTAATATTGGTCACAGAATTGAAATTGTTCATGTTGATATGATGATTAAGAGTACGTCTGTGGTGGGCTAGAGCTGAGTTTGTATTGTCAATATTCAGATCATATGTATGTTGATATTTTCTTCTTTTCCAATCCACTGATTCTCCGATGTAGGTAAGGTTGCATGTGCTGCACGGAATGTGATAGATGCTACTTAGGGAGTGGTTTTCCTTGCGTTTGGGAGGTTTTAATATGTTTTTGAGGGTAATATTGTTAGATTGAACCAAATGAATATTTTTTGGTAGTATTTTTTTTAATTGAATGTATAGGTATATTCGGAGTGGGCAAAAAAGAAACATTTTCCTCTTTATTTGGAGTGGTGTTGTAATACTTGTTTTTTGCTTTTTGCTTTTTTAAGTGCTTTAGAAATGAAACTATCTGGATAATATAGAGATTTAAAAGTGTTAAAAATATATTTAATTTCATCGGAAAGAAATGATGGGGAACATAGCCTGAGAGCACGGAGGAATAAACTTGACAAAATGGCTAATTTTGTATTTGGTCGATGGTTTGATGCCCAATGTATATAATTGGGGGCTGATGTTGGTTTTCTATATATTGTATATTGGAGATGATTGCTATTGTCGTACCTTCAAATTCATCCATCCCGTTTCTCGATACACTAGTCACATGGAACAATAGTAATCATCTCCAATATACGATATATAGAAAACCAACATCAGTCCCCAATTATATACATTGGGCATCAAACCATCGACCAAATACAAAACTAGCCATTTTGTCAAGTTTATTCCTCCATGCTCTCAGGCTATATTCCCCTTCATTTATTTCCGATTTCTTTCTAAGTGGGTGTTGCCCCCTTAGCCCTAAGGTCAAATTCGGCCTGAAAACCATGTTAGGCTTAACATAACAGGCTAAAATTTGGATGTGAGCTATATGGATGACGTAATCTCATCGGAGACGAGATTACGTCCGGGGGACGCTGCCCCCTAAAAATTAAAGTAATCGCAGAAGTCTGAAACTTGGAGAAATGATTCGGCTTCAGAGTCGGAGACGGAGTCCAGAGACCCCCCAGAGGGTTTTATAAAAAGAAGAAAGAAGAAGAAATGCATGGAATGCAAAACAGAGGGAAAAGGAGGAAAAAAAAATAGGAAGGAAGTAGAATGAGGAAGGAGGAGTCTGAGAAGGATTCAGAGTCAGAGGAGTTGGAGTCGTAACCGGCACTGGCACCGGTGCTGGAGCCGGTGCGGTGCCGAGTTAGTAAACATTCGTTTAATAATACAATATCATAACTGTTCACATAACTGATTCTGTTCTAAGATGTACATGTCATCAATTGCATTGCATCTTGCAAAGATAACAAGTTTTTCTAAATGTTGAAGACTGACATTTATATTCTCAAATCTCATTTTCTTTTTATAAACGCTAACTAATATAATTTTTTTTCTTAAATTGAAACATACATATATTGTTTACTATTTTTATTTTTAAAAGTTTCATTTTACATTTATACTTTGTGTTTAATTTTATTATTTAAATTTTTTTTTTTTTTATTTAAATCTCTCTCTCTCTCTCTCTCTCTCTCTCTCTCTCTCTCTCTCTCTCTCTCTCTCTCTCTCTCTCCTCTCTCTCTCTCTCTCTCTCTCTCTCTCTCTCTCTCTCTCTCTCTCTCTCTCTCTCTCTCTCCTCTCATTCTCTCCTCTCCTCTCTCCCTCACTTTCTCTCTCTTCTCTCTCCCCTCTCTTCTCTCTCTCTCTCTCCTCTCTCTCCTCTCTCTCTCTCTCTCTCATCTCTCTTCACCTCCAAACCTCTCTCTCTCTCTCTCTCTCTCTCTCTCTCTCTCTCCTCCCCCTCCTCTTCTCTCCCTCCCCTCCTCTCCCCTTCCCCCCCTCCCCTCTCCCTCCCCCTCTCCCTCCCCTCTCTCTCTCTCTCTCTCTCTCTTCTCTTATCTCGTCTCTCTTCTCCTCTCTTCCCTCTCTCGTTCCCCTCTCTTTCTCTCTTCTCTCTCTTCTCTCTCTCTCCTCTCTCTCTCCTCCTCCTCTCTTCTCCTCTCCTCTCTTCTCTCTCTCTCACTCTCCTCTCTCTCTCTCTCTCTCTCTCTCTCTCTCTCTCTCTCTCTCTCTCTCTCTCTCTCTCTCTCTCTCTCTCTCTCTTCTCTCTCCTCTCTCCTCTTTCTCTCTCTCTCTCTCTCCTCTCCCCTCGATCTCTCCCATCCCTCTCACTCTCCGCATCTCTCGTCTCCCTCTCCTCCCCTCCGGTCTCTCTCTCTCCCCTCTCTCTCTCTCTTCTCTCTCTCTCTCTTCTCTCTCCTCTCTCTCACTCTCTCTCTCCACCTCTCTCTCTCTCTCTCTCTCTCTCTCTCTCTTCTCTCTATATATATATATTATAATATATTATATATATATATATAATAAAATATATATATATAATATATATATATTATCTATATATATATATAATATATATATATATATATATATATATATTTATTAATAATATATATATATATTCTTCTTTATCTACCTCTTTTTTTCCAAAGATTGGGAGTAAGGTGGGCTACAAGCATCGGAAAAGAAAAAGCAGTAGAGAATGTCAAATGTCCGAAAGAAAAAGCCCCAGCCTACCCGCCCATGCCCTCTGTACCATAATTAGTAAGAATTCGTACAATCAGAAAAATCCCACCCTAGAGCTTACGGACGCGACGGTCCTCACTATGGTAGATCGTCAAGTTAAGGGTTCATCCCCTGGCCCAGGTGGCCACAACCATACCCTTTCACAACCGCCATTCTCTCCTATCATGCACCTTTCTTCTCGCCTCTGCCAAACTCACATTTCTCTCCTGCAAACTTCCTTTACTGACTCAATCCATTTTTTCTTCGGTCTCCCAGCCGGTCGGTTCCCAACACACTCACCAATATACATCCGCTTAACCAACCGACTATCATTCATCCTCTCCACATGCAGGGTTGCGGAGTCGGAGTCGGTAGTTTTGAAGAGGGTGGAGTCGGAGTCGGAGTCGGTAATTTTGAAGAGGGTGGAGTCGGAGTCGGAGTCGGTAATTTTCAAGAGGTCGGAGTCGGTAACTTTCAAGATAGAGTTGGAGTCGGAAAATTTTAAACTGACAAAGTTATATATTGTGACTCTGTGAATGACTTCAATCACTTCATGCAAGTTTACCGACTTTCGACTTCCACATCACAAAATGCAATTGCAAACTTCGAAGATTTTTAACCAGCACCTTATGTTTCAATTTGGATTATATTCTAATAAATTCAACCTTCAACCTTATACCATCTATATTTAATCGATACTGAGGAATAAAAGACTACAGGTAGAGAGAAATTTTCTCTCATTGACAATGATATTATACTAGCTGTTGTTTATATTGATCCAATTTGCAGGGCTCAAACGGTAGAGCGACGGAGTCGCATGGAAAGTTCGCAGGTTCGAATCCTAGGTAGAAATTACCTAGAGAAGTTCCCCTCCTTGAATAGGGCTATGCCCGTGAGGTGTGAACTTTAAAATATAAAAAAAAATATATAAAAGCTTAACTGAAGAAGAACAACAAAAAGCTAAATCTGCACTTTGCAATGTGGCCATTTGTATTAAAGGGTTGCAGGAAGTTCAAGAAGAAAAGGATACATCTAAACATATTGTAAGTGATGAAACTACAACTATCTCTGTTACTACCTTCTCAAAGTCCATTCTTCAGAAAAGTTCAGAGATTAGTATAAAAAGCTGTCTAGGTTGAGAGCCTTAGTCGAAAGCGTCGATTGGTTCAAGAAAAAGGTCAAGGTCCTTCCTAATCCTTGTGCACAATATTCCATAACTTTAAATAAAATTTCTCTGCTGCACTGAAAGAAGTTGAAAAATTTTATGTAACTTCGAAGAGTATCAAGACATTGGTAACAAGATGCTGAAAATGCTGTTACTGCTCTCTACCTCCAAAGCAAGTTAGCGTTGAACGGCTTTTTTTCTGCTCTTCGCATTATAAAATTAGACCCAAGAGGAAAAATGAAGGAGACTGGCAGATGCCTTATTTCTATTTTTTAAGAATTGAACCATTTCAAATGGAGTAGATGATTTAGATGTAGTTCATGTAACTAAGTAAGTATAGTTTAATATATATATATATATAATATTATATTTATATATATATATATATAAATATAGTATATATATTATATATATATATATAATATATATATATATATATTATATTATATATATATATATATTATATATATAATATATATATATATATAA
>JABUQX010032276.1:5000-22231 GCA_015478945.1 Trachelipus rathkii
TTAAATAGTATATCCACTATTATATACTATATATATATAACTTAGTGATATTAAAGGTATAGAGGAGATAAGAAGGTACTACCATCCAAATATGATAATGGGAAATCATAGTAGATTACTTATATTTGAGAGTGATTTATATTATGTTAATAGGGAAGCATATATATTGAGCTGTTAATTTTGGTCGAAAGAGTGCGTATAGTGACTGAGTTGAAGGGACTGAGATTGGTGAAGAAACAAGGTGCGTTTATAAGTAGTAAGAAGTAGTGTATCAAATGGTAATGAGTAATTCATAAATCTTTATACGAATTGTAATATATAAAATATATGATTGAAAGAGTAAAATTGAGAGTGAGAAGAAAAAAGAATAATATTAGATATATTTATAGTATAGTTTTATGTAGATTTATCAACCTAGATTAATTAGATAAGAGTTAAAGGGAAGCTTTTATGGCAGGTATTTCATGAGGCTGACTGGTGCACACGTGTGGTATGTGGTGGCTTCTGAATGGAATTCAAAATAGAGTATGTATGAACGATAGTTATGAAGCGTATGTGTTAAAATATTGAATAATGGTGGTCAATAGTTAGTTATTATGATTTGATGTATTTAGGATTAATTATATGAAGTGGATGTGATATAGACAGTGTTAGTTATTTATATTATCCTTGAGTTAATATTCACTCAACTATTATTGTTAAGTTATAATTTAGTTATGGAGTGGATTTATGAAATTAGAGTTATTAATTATATTATTCGAGTGATGTGAGGCGATTTAGGCAAAGGAAATGCGCTGCTTCACGCAAAATGACTCGCGAGAGCATCTCGGCCAATGAGAAGTGGAGAGAGTGTGAGTGCGATGTCACCCGCTAATAAACACATGTTATATAGTATTCTTGTGAGGGAAATTGTCTGAATGATATTGAAGCTCACTCGAGTGTTCTGTGTGTAGCGACTGATGGAGAGAGTTTGAAGATTTTGCTATGAGGTATTTGTGGCTTAGAAAGCGAGTATAATAAAGAGTGTGTTAGTTTTGTTCATAAAGGTTATTAGGTAGGTGAGTAGTTGTTCTAAGAGCGTTGGCAAGTGGTGTTTAGTGATGTGTGGAATTAAGATGTTTGAGGTGAAATATCAAGCTAAATATAACGTGTCACGCCAAATAAGAGGTGAGAGGGTTATGGTTGTGTAAGAGGAGAGGTGAACACTATGTATACCTCAAGTTTAGTGTGAATTGAGTGAAATAAGTCCTACAATGGAGGGCAAGCTATGTTGGTGATCACTAATTGTGTGCTGAGATATCTCCCGGAATATCAGTTTAGGGTGGAGAGTAGTTTGGACCGATACGTAGCATAGATTATTCGGAACGGCGCGAGAGATGGATAGACAAGAGAGTACTGTGAGTAGTCCAAAAGAGGTGTGATGAACTCGCGGCAGGAAATAGTGTAGCAGTTGCAATGCTAACTGAGGTGGTGAGTGTGCTTAATTATTATGAGGTATGTGAGAAATCGATATAAAGGGTATATATAGTCTACTTGAGTAGCCTCTGAGAGCTATTAAAAAATGAAGGATATATATATATATATATATATAGTATAATATGTATGTATACTATATTGATGTTATATTATGTATCGCAGTGTTAGAGACTATGGTCTGCAACAAGACTAAATATAATGAATTAAAAGTTTTCTAAATTATGTAAGTATACAGATGAGAACAAAATCTTAGGAGGCAATGATACTAGGTATGTGAAAAGTAAATTAATATATTATATATATTATATATATATATATATATATATATATATTACGCGAAACTAATCCAGAGAAGGTCTGAGAAGGGTTTCAAACCGGAATATCCTTGCTCTATACACATTCTCACCCATTCTCTTTTAACCATTGGGCCACTGCGCTAAAGTCAAGAAAAGCTTCCCTTTGAAACGATTTTAAGCACGTATGAGCCCCATTCAGACTATCAACACGTTTCACTGTTTCCTTCGCCTTGCAATTTATATAAATAATACTGCACTAAAACAGTGAGGAATTAACAGTTTATATTATAAGAGCAGAATGGATATGTAAGATACGAGATAATACGAAGAGGAGGAGTAAAGGTATGAGAGAAGTAGTACCATTGACACTATTGGATTTCACCGTATAATGTTTGCAAGATGTCTTTGATCTGGAAAAGTAGGCTAAAACCAAGCTGGTGAAAGGTGTAGTACTTTCTCAACTTTATACATTCTTAGATTTATGTATGTTTATAAAGCGGTTTTATGTCTTCTTTTGTAGGAGTGGTGTATTGAGGTGAAAATCGACACGGCCTGGGAGACCGAAGAGTGAATAAAAGTATGGATATTTAGAGTCGGTTGAACGAAATTAGTATCTACTTAGAATGGAGAGATATATAGTGAAGTTTGGCAGAGGCGTAGAATAAAGGTGCATGATATAAGGATGAGAATGGTCACGGTGAGGTTTTGTTATATGGGGGTCAAATGGTTGTGGCCTTATAATATATATACACCGTTATATGAGCCAGGGTGTATGACCCTTATTACATTAGATACGACTTTACATATAATACGAGTTAGATGGACTACGTCGTCAGGTCCCATTATGCTCTAGGTAATACTGAGTGAGTGGATTATTTTATATGTATCTGTAAGTCTTATCACGTAATTAATGGTACAGAGGGGTGAGAGTCTAGTAAGGTCTGAGGCCTTTTTCTTTCTCACACGATATAACGTTTGATCTATGTTCTTACGAACTATCTAAGTACTTTTATTTTTTTCCGATGCTCTATGATATCAGCAACCATATTGTTCACCCCCATCTTTCCAGCAAAGTAGAGAAAGTTATGATAAAAGACGAAATGAATAAACAGAATATATATATATATATTATATATATATATAACTATATATATATATACTATATATATGATATATATTAATATATATTATATATATAATATTATATATAATATATTATATATTATAGATAATTATAGTATATTTATTAGGTGAGTGTATAGGGAGTATAGGTGAGTTGATTTATTTCATATCCGCGGATTAGCTGGAGATGTGAGGTAAATGTGGAGAGGTGATACGGATAGTTATTAATAATATAATAATTCACTTATTATGAAATATGTAACTTATCTGAGTGAATAGCGGTAATATATCGTGGAATAAATTAACGTTTTTTAATAGTTATTTTAAGATGTATACATAATATACTCATATTATATATATATATATTATAGTTACTTTATAGGAATTATATATATTATATATTTTATATATATATTATATATATATAATATTATGTATCATATATATTATTATATAATTAATATCTAATATATATATATATATATATGTAATATTATTTATAATATATTTATTATATATACAAACAATAGGAACAAGAGGCTGTAACTATAGAGGTAGTTTTGAGTGAGGAATCAAATGAGAATTTTGAGCTATGTTTAATGTAGCATAGTAATCTATGTGATCTATCATGTTGAAAATCATGTTTCACTCATTATATTCAATATAAGACAGTGTAAAAGATCAAATGTCATCTTTAATAATAATAATAATAATAATAATACTGAGTTATGTTGTTTAATTTTTTATCAAGTCAAATATTTCGCATTTCAAATATACGAAATATATTTTGGAATCAATTTTTTTTAATTATTTTGTGAAAAAAATGAACATAACGGAATATTATCGATAAGGAAAGCATACTACATTAAGTCTAGTGTTATCTCCAGATGAATCGAGTATATTTCCCCGAATGTTATGTGAGAGTCGCATCTGAGAAGTCTAAAGGTCTCCATTATAAGAAAGTAGTAAACTGAATGATTAACTATTAAATACAAGATTCCTATTCACTGCTGAGCTGTTTATGGATGAGACCTGATAATCTTTCACATAAAATGAACCCTACTTCATTACGTCCTTTATTTCCGAGAAGGAAACATACTAATCATATAAGTTAAGTGATTATACTCACAAAAAATAGTATCACTAATGTCGATTACCTTATAATAACTGTTTTGTATTCTCCATTACACTACCATCATTATTCAAATTGAACAATACTATATAATTCTGGTGGTGGCTTCTATCCACGATTAACTCTACTACATAACCACAGTGTTCCCTACATCTTAATCTTAAACAAAAATACAAAACTTATAACCAACAATAAATAATCCGAAATAAACCTTTATATAACCTATTTTAAATTAGCTCCCCAGTTTTGAAGTAAAGTTACAACTTTGCTTGCTGTCAGTACAACCCTTCGAGAAATTCCTGGTCCCAAAAAGATTGAGCACCACCTGATATGACAATCTCGATATGATGGAAACTCCAATTCTACGGCAAGACTCTCGAGAGCTCCGCTCTACCTCTATTACAAACTCTATGACTTCAGCATTACTCACTTCAAGAACACACTAACTCCCGTGCGTTTAAAATCACCTCTCCGATCATGAATACACAAGACGCCTTCAAGTATACTATATAATTCGAACAAAAATTTTAGTGAAACGAGTCCCATAATCCTCGTAGTACCTCCTTCCACGATTCCAGAGTAACGCATATCCTCTCCGCAAAACATATTTATAGCGACTCTCATATTTTTACTGATTTATAATTGCAGCATATTACGCATCCGACTTAGATGTGCGAAAGAGAAATCAGCACTACCTCTGGATACATACATTATCCAATATAATTACTCTAACACAGTACCCACACGCGTACCAACCTACGAGAATAATAAGACTCTCTCACGTAGAGATCAGAGGAGACACTAGCATTAAAGCCAAAAGCTAATTGCAATTATTAGACTAATATCAATGAATTAATAGGATCACAGGAGCTATGCGTACCAGCCCTGAGAGCGTCAGGAAATTATGCAAGAATTTGTGAGAGAGATCAATTATTGAGTTTCGCACTCTCTGCAATATGGAAACCTAATTAGCGCTCGCAGTTCTACCTAATAAGACATCTATATTATAAAACGTGGATTACTAATAAACGGAAGAAACTAATTCGGAAGCGCGATTATATCTGGAGATGAAGATGTAACTTGCGCCCACTCACTGAAATCCGAGATGCACCACCTCGTATAATCTATATACTGGACTTGGCCCTTACTATAACAAAGAGATAAACACTCAGTATGGAAATCGAAAAAAGTACACTTTTTTCTTCTTTTCAAAAACTCGGTAAATGTTGAAAAACCTACGCCAAAAAAATTGAGAAGCGACAAAAAGGATTCACAATTTCATTAATTTTATCTTCCTGAAAAGGTAACTTTACATAATACCTACCATCTTTAATTAGCGCTATCAATGGAGCATGAGTGAGCCCCCTTCCAAATAGACACTCATAAGAAAGATGCAAATACTCTCTTTCTATGTACGTTATATAGACCATGATCGCGAAGCATCAATACCGGCGCACTCTCAAATAGACAAATACAGGTAACATAAGTGGGTGATCATTTTTGCAGCGTGTAAGATCTGATAGAATTTCATAATCATGAATCTCTCTAGTATCACGAAATTTGAGTATAATAGACATAAGCATGTAGAGTTAAGAGTTTACATCACTCATTGAAACTGAAGAGTAACTCCATTTTTTTAGCTAATATTAATTAGTTAAAAGAGTGGACTCTAATACCAAACATACTTAATACTACCCTTATAACAAGATACACATAATATACTCACATCGTAAAATTATTATACTATTTCACCTATGCGTAGGACCTGTGGCTACTAGCCTCCAGGTGGAAATGACATGTGAGACCCCCTCTTATTCCAATAAGGGAAATTACATGATGAGACTATATAAATTAATTATAATTAATAATATATATTATATATATATATAATATATATATATTATATAATAATATATATATATATATATATATTAATATATATTATATATATAATATATATATATATATATATATATTATATATCTATATATATTATATATATATAATATATATATAAATTATATATAATCAATATATATCTGCAATATGCTATATACTTTATGTTGGTAATCATATCCTCCGCGTTAGTAAGTACTCAGTATTTTATCTTCCTGGAGCATAAGAATAAAAACTCGAGGCTGCGATAAACACGTTTGGTGGTTAGACAGGCTTGGGAATACGAGTGAGCCCGAGGTCCATTTAATAATGATTCGATATTTATCTCTGTAGTCTCCACCTGTGTTACCCACTCATCTGATAAGGGCTATATATAAGCTGACGTATTTAAATAAAGGAAGTTATAATATATATATATTATATTAACTCATATCTATATATATATATATATATATTATATATATATATATAATATATATATATTATTATAATATAATATATATATATATATTATATATTATATATATATATTATATATTATCTTATATATTATATATATTAATATAAATTTAAAAACTTGTATTATTTTGTAATATATTTTTACTAAAAATTTAAAATGTTATTTGAATTATTAAATCATATTATTAATTTGTATCTCATTACTTAGCGAGCTCAATTACAAAGTGAGGTAAAAATGATTATTTAGATAATGTATAGAAATGTAAAACTCTCTTATTTATGATCAGCGTAATAAAATAACAAATTATTTAATTTTTAAGATATTCTTTCAAGGTCAGGTGTATCTTATAGCAGCAGAGAGGCTGAGCGAAGTAATTTATAGAGCGATAAAAGTTGAAGCACTTTTATGTATACATTTCTCATAACTCTCTTGTGTGTGAGAATTATCTTTTATTAGTTTATTCTCTCACGTGAGAGAACTATATTATGAATATGAATAAAAAAACGACATATTATATATTGAAGAACTATTTCTCACTATTTATAATAACCTACATTTATCACCTCTATAATTTCACATCTTTGTATAATATATAATCTATGTGTATATGAATTAGTTATTATTTCGTGTCGAGAGCTGTGTTATTCGCCACAAGTTTCTCTAGACTCTTGCGGCGGTTGAATGCGTTAGCAACCCGTCAATACTCAAGGTGTTGTATCTGACAAGAGGAACTAGCCTATTAGCGGAGAGCTTGAGTTCAATTCTTGTATTGACGGTGCGTGTGTAGGTCAAGCCACTTTTGGTGAGCAGGAAAGAGAAATATAATAAAGAGAGAATTGTGCTTAGATGGTGATGTTTCTGTGGTGTATGTAAGTATATTTTATACTCTGTCTCACAATGTTTGATGAGGCTTCGAAATGGTTTACACGATTACACCAGCAGGAAGCGGTTATCACGCGTATGATGGAAGACAGCGCACAAATTGCGTGATATATATATAAAAGATACATATTACGAAAGACAATAAAAATTATGTGTTCTCAATCATGATTTTTAGCCGTGCGGGTCCTCCAATACACTGAAAAAAAAAAATGCAAATATTAGTTTTATGATTTTTTGGCCTTGAAGTCAAAAAAAGGGGGAAAGAAAACACTATAAGTTGCGTTCACTTTAAAGCACGTTGTGACGCGTGAGTAAGGAGACTATATCTTCCTTTTATCGTATATATTTTAACAACAACATGAAACATAGAAATGAAACCACAAAGGTGCTAGCTTATTAGGTGTGAGAAGCACAGCTAAAACTAGTCTATTCTATATGTCTATCTATACAAAGAACAATAAAAAATTACATGATATCAAAATCTCACGTGGTTTTAATTTGAGGTATGAGAGAAGTAGATAAAACACTACAAATATTATGTACAACACAGGATCTAAGCAAGGCATCGGTTCGAATTATTTTGGTAAATTGTTAATAAGCGCAATTAAACTTGAGAGAGAATGCAAGTGTGTATATTTATAGCTCATCTCATAACGCAGATTATTCTCAGACTTTCACGCATTGAGCTCTTATATCTCTTTCGCATATCATTCAAATTTGCTATGTCAGCTTATGTATAATGATGTTTTATTTACCTGAGATACGAAAATCTTGCACAGGGTCTCTCTCACAATACAAATAATTCTACTATCTCTCACATTATAGGGGCCAATTATAATTCAGAAATTATTAGCTGATTTAAAGAAGCGTGGTAAAAAACATCCCTACCTGTAACCATATGTGTATTTATAAGGCATCCAAATATTTCAGTTGTGCAACATATGTATAACTGTTATTGTACATTGTATTTAGATTCTTAAAAATAGTCAGATATTATTGAAACATATATTTTTTTTTATATTTCAGAGTAAAGTATAACCAAATTTATGTGATAACTTAATTTATTCAGATAGACTTAAGTTGAAAAGAACATGTGTGCGGCTTTCAAGTTTTAACGAGAATGTTTTACTGAGCTTTATTTATATGAGCATCACTACATGTATATATCAAGAACTTTTTCATATCTAAAAACATAACATTACTTCAATTGTGGAAGAACATAGGATGACATATTTTATATAGTTTATCCTACTTTATCTTGAGCCATAGATACTACTCACAGGCTGAGACATTAGTAGTGATGTAGTAAAATAATATTGTAGATTTTCAGACACATTCTATATAAATATAAATACATATTAGCATTCTATTGAGCTTATCCGTTATTTAAATATATATAATATTTTAGATTTAAAGTCCATTATAGTAAATGTATCCCATTAATGCCTTCATTTCTATTAGGTATATTATATTTCTATATTCACTTTCATCACATTTGAAATGTTTTTGATACAGCTATATGGTAACATTTATGCCATGAGATATATATAAGGGTCAAGTTAAATCTAACAATTTATCATACCTCACTTTACATAAATTGATGAAAAGTTAGGCAGTTCACTTTGATATTTATTTCTATAGTGTTAAGAGATAATTATAGTAACTGTAAATTTACTATTCTATTTTATTATATACAGTTTATTACTTGGTCCCCACAATTACATATCTGATAGAATAGTGCTTATCATAGGTATATTTAGCGCTTTCAGTATAACGAACAGATTTATTAAGTTTAGCAATGTAGATGGAGTGTACTATAATATCTATTTATGATATAAATAAGTTACTTATATATATATATAACTACCAAAGCGTAGTTTGATTTTTAAATGGTTTATTAATGTTTACAATAGTTTTATTAACAATGTATATACCCGAACATACTGAATAGTGAGAATTTTCTGAAATGATATTTGCCTTATATATCTATGGTGGTATTTTAGTGTGCTTAAATTACTCACGAAAATATGTAAAAATATAATATAATCTATCATCATACTATATATAGTCAATATGAGTCAATTTATTTTTTACTCACAATTACTACATCTAGTAAATATTACTTTTTTATAAAAAAATTATTAAACAGAAATTTTTTTTCGTTTAATTTTTTCTAAAATTTCTTAGGATTATTCGTCTTCTTATACTATTTCTATTCGTTTGTTTGTAACTGAAGCGTCGTGACGTCATCGGTACCCTATATATATATACTCATAACATTATTTAATTGCTCATATATGTTTATTGTGAAGTATTAAACTAATATATATATATGAAGGGCCTAAGTACTCCATTGGATTGAGTAAAAACTCTCTACTATGAAGTTTTTTTGTTATATTTGGTGGTTGAGTTTGAGTTAGTTTAAGAAAACATCGAGGAACATTAACATATATATAATAAAGATATCGTTATCAGTTAAAGACCTACCTATATATATTCATCAATCTTTGTGGTATGCGAGTAAGCTCGAGAATGTAACATGATGAATATTGTATATGATCTGGGAATTAGTAAAAGAAAAAGGTCTGCATGCTTAAAGGTATCTGTTGAACATCTTAGTAAATTGGTATATATATAAAAAGGGTAAGATAAAAAGACTTTGAATTTGCTGTTCCATATGAATATGGAGAGAGTCAGGAACCATTCTAATGATGATTACTTTATATGTGCCGAGTATATTGATGTGCCTATATTGGCTAAAGGTTGTATTAGGTGAGTAAGTAGTGATTCATATAAAAATTATACCGACTCACCTGAGACTTACCTGAGACTTACCAGACTTACCACACTACTCTTGAATAAATTTCAACATTCTCACGTCGACTCTCATAAGAGAAGGTCGCTCTGACGAGCTGAGTCATACTGACAATACGGTGAGAAGGTTGCGGTACACTTATGTAGCCTTCTGAGCGAGCTAGCTAATAAGTTGATTGAAATATCTATCCTATCTTGGTTACCAGAGTGCAGGACGCTTTGGACTCCAAAACTCTTTTGAGCGACTCCCACAACCTCCTTCCCAGCCCAGTTTATCTCCATGAGAGAAGGATAATAATATGAGTTATACTCATACACTAGACTTTACGCATCGCACTCTATGTGAGAATCTCAAATTCGCCAGATATATATATTATGCAAAACAAATGAGGCCCTATCAGGGGGAGAAGCTCTCCTCCTCTTTCTCGTCCGTATTAAAGAATATCCTGATACCACTGAAGATGCTCAAATGACTCCGTGAGACTACCCGACCCGACTCACCTTGTTTTGAAAGGGCATACTAAGTATTCTCCCTGCGATTTCTGCAAGACTCGGAGAGACTATTTTAACAATTACTCGACTACCGCGACACAAATCACCTAGGTCAACTCTCTTTAAGATAAGTATCACTATATATGAAAAAAAATCTTATTTCGATACTCATTTGATTTTTACTTCGATCAAATGATATGAGTATTTTGTAACACCTCCTGAACAAGACCTTCATTGCTGCTAGAAGCCACAAAGAACGTTCTATGGGTATAATTTACTATGTCTGAATATATAAGATAACAGATATGTGAGTTATTTAATTTATGTACGGTGTACTCGTTTTACTCAGTGATCTTTTAGTCATTTTTATATGAGTCTAGGTATATATTATGCCTTTTGACAGCATTTTACCTATCTATAGGTAATATTCACTATAATGATAATTATATATAATTCCCTCTGTGAAAACGTGGTTCAAGAAATATTTTAGGTTATTTGGTATCTAGGAATTTTTATTAGTGATAGTTATGCTTAATTGCACATTGAGCGTCACCTGAGAGTTATTGAGCAGATTTTTAGAAATTTATTTATATCTATTACTTCACTACAGCATGAGATGTATTCTAGTCATGCTTATGAAAGTACCCTAAATTGTTCATATATCATACTCATTATCACGGGCATTGCCTACTAGTATTCAAATAGAGTAAGGGAACTTATTCTAGGTATTAAATTTCTTAAACCTAGGATCCGACTAGTGAGATTCGAACCTAACACTATATAGAATATTATACATGCGACTCTAGTGTACGATTGAGAGTTATGTTGTTACCTATATGTGTTTAAATGTATTAGTAAGTATTAGAAGATCAATATGTTATTTGGAATATAAAGAGGTTAATATATCCGATTACTTAAAGTAAAATAGGGTATATCATGAAATGGACAATTACTTATGATGAGGTAGTATCAGTGTATAGTAGTATGTTGAATAAAGAATTTAGAATAAATTAATATATGAGAAATGATACTAGTATGTATTAAAGAATGTGTTGGTGAATGAGGGTTAATCATATATTAGTAGTGAGAATCTGAAGTCGTTGAGATATTGAGTTTATCTAATATCAATTATGTTGTGAGATAATGAGATGTAGATAATTGTACGTTGGTTAAGCGGTATGTATAGTATTTAGATGAGTATGTGCTGGGAATTATACAAACGGCTGTGGGAGACCGAGGAAAAGTATCGGATTTGTATCAGTAAAGAAAAGCCTGGAGGAGAGAAATATGTGTGATTTAGGCAGAGGCGAGAAGAAAGAGGGTGCATAATATAGATGGTGAATGTGACGGAGGTTTATATGGTGATGAGGTAGTATAATATTGTTGTGAGCCCACCTGGTAGTACAAGGTGAGATTAACCGCCACATTGAGTGAGAGACTGAGGATCACTCTCACCCTTTATTATATGTGAGGGTCCCCGATCCGTCTGTTCTTTTAAAAATTGCTTTTTTTTCGATAGTAAAAAGCTCGTGTAACTTGAGTTGGAGATTTAATCTGTAATAGTGTATTCTGATCAATTTTCTTCATCTTAAAAGGTTGTAATATATGTTAGTTGAATATGATATAGGCATTATCTTTTCCGAGCGAGAGATTTGCGAGTGATATAATTATAGACTATCTCTCTGTTTTCTTTTGTGTTTTTTGAGAGTGCACTCAGATGTTCGCACCTATATCCTCGCAGTCTGTCAGCGGTATATAGGACAGAAATTGAATGTGGTGAATGATGTATGAATACGATGATGTTGATCACTATAATATACGTAGGTTATAGCAATATATATCTGGCTAGGGGTGATCGTATACAAGTAACGTGTTACTTTTATTATATATATATATTTATTATATATAGGGCATTATATATATATATGCCAAGTAAATATAAAGTTATTACTTTGCATACAAATTTAATCCACGCGTAATTTTATATTCTAGGAATATTGAGAATAACCTAAACTACTAATAGTCGTATACTGATATATAATTAACATACTATACCATATATATATGTAGTATTCCTAATGCAGCTTTATAATATCTATTTGATCTTCTTCGCAAACACAAAAACTAATATATTAGTTAATTATATATCTCATCTTTATATATATATATAACACATATATTTATATATAACTATATATATATACTTATAGTTATCATATAATATAACACAGGAGACACACACCCATATAGTATTATTAATACCCAACCTCTTACTAATTAGGTATAGCATTACTCTCATGTCAGGGTGATAATATTCTATAAGGCTCATGGAGAGTCTATAATATACCTATATCTAAAGTCCATGTGCATGCTTGAGTACGATAAACACTACATTATATCCTATTTTAATATACTAATCTGAGCTGATGACAATGACGCCGTATACGGTAGTATATGGAGTTACCTCGTCGAATATACAATCAAGGTCTACATGTCAGCCCAATAACTACAATTCTTATACTTGTCTAGTGAGGTAGTATATAAAATACTCACTAGAGTGTTGATATCGCATTAACTTTTATTATATATTTTTATATATTATTAGTATGCTCTATATATGAGTTCCCTACTCTAATATTGTCTATATATATATTCTTACTCCATACTACTATATTCTTATAATACCAACTACTAGATATAGTAAATATAAACCTTTAGGGTTATATTCCATACTATGAGAATCAAGATATAATTATAAGTAATCTATATATATAATCTATAATTAATATAATTACTATTATAGTATATCTATATTAATATATAATTCATTAATAGCTACTAATATATATATCCTACTACTTATACTACTAGTCTCCTAATACTTATACTAAGCTATCTATACTACATACCATAATAATATATATATATATATAGTACTCACATGGTCAACGTTGTGGAGCGTTATATATATATCCGGTCATAACACATAGCGTGAGGAGTTAATTAAGCAACCTTTATACTAATACATATATCACTATTATATATATAGTACCTTCACCACACTACTACAACTACCTTCATATATATCTCAGCTATCGTTAGTAATACTATTATACTTATCATATATATAAACCTAACTGCGCTATACTTATAATTATATAATTATATGAAATTTTTCACTAGTAGGTATGAGATAACACTCATTATTTATCTATTATATACCGTTTTTTTATCAGAAGTGCTATTATTAGATTTTATTGGCAATAAGTAGCAACAAGAAATATTTCGGTGTAGCTAATTTATTCTTTAAGAATACTATATATATTATATAATATCATAATTGTAATATCAGCCTTCGCTCTATATATAAATATTACGAGACTCTGCATAACCACGTATAGATCCTTATACAAGGCTCACACTAGTCAAATATTATATATATAGGTATGGATATATTCATATCAGAATTATAATAGGCTATAATCTGGATGAGCTAATATTATAATAAATATATACACAATATATAGATAACGAATATATATATATTATGGATATATATATATAAAAGCTTAGAGAAATATTATGACCATATATTAAAGATGTATTACTAACACAATATATTATAACCGTACAATATATATATAGAATTTAATCTAATTAGATTTTACTCACACAATCCACTATCATTTATTACAGATGGTATATTTGACTTATGTAATTTATTAATATTATACTATATATATACATTCTAATATAAGTATTATTATTCACTAACATAAGGTTGCTTATTTATTAATAGTAATCTTTAATTATTACATATATACTAAATCTACAATAATAGCTTCACACTTATTATGAGTGCTATAATTAACTACTCATATATAAATAAAAATATAATTATAATATGTATATATATAACTCTAATATATATAATTATATCTGATATACAACCTACTACTCTTTAATACTCTATATTCACTTACTTGAACTATATATATAATATACCTTATTATATAATATATAAATATATGCGCAAAAAGCAATTATATATAATATACTAATAGATTTATATTATTATCTAATATAAGTATTATTTTTTTATATCATACTTATAATATATCATAGTGTATATATATATATATATATATATATATCATATAATATATATATTATATATATTATATATATATTATATATATATATATATATATATGTATATATATAGTATTTAAGTAATTATTATATATATATTATATATCATATTATATATATATATTATATATATTAGATATATATATGAATATATATACGTATATATATTAGCTTAAGAGATGCTCCGGGCACGTCAGTTATATCTATTATATATTAATGTATATATAATACTTATCAATAAAGGGAATGAAATTAATGGTACATTAATAGACATTTGATAATAAAAAAAAAAAAGATAATTTTATTTCATATATAAATTCTTAATTTGAGTCTCTAACAGCAAATGATTGATACGTCTCGTTTATATTGTCGAAGATATGATGAATACACTCATTATAAGTCCAGTTCTGCTAAATTTCTTCTCATCGATAGATTGAAAAGTCTGCACTTTTGAGACTTTCAGATAGCATAATATCATTATAATGGATTTCACCTTTTGAGTGAGGTAAAATGCTAATATCCTTAACAATCTAAATATGACTGCGCACATCATCAAATTATTTCCCAAAATTAGCAGAAATTTTGGATTAGAATTGTTCGTAGAAATAAGAACTTTATAAAAGATTAGTAGTATGGGATCTTTGATTCGCGATACTTGCCTCTCTTAACTGGTTTGAAAAAATCATCAGAATATAATTGATAAATTCGCCTCACTCACCTTCTATTATAATTGATTATCCGTATATATTATTGAGATAGAGTAATTTCATATTTGTGCGGAGGTAATCCAATTCTGAGAGAGAGCAGAAGTTCTGTGTAATTAGCGTTCCATAATGATTGAATGCTTCTGATATATTCTACTTGAAAACGCTTCTCTCCACTGCCACAATATACACACTCTTCCACACTCATACTGTATTGTCACGATGCTGATTAGTGTGGCGGTGAGAGGTAGTAGTGGAGATAGGCGATGTAGTGAGCGAGTGAGATGACAGC
This sequence comes from Trachelipus rathkii, assembly GCA_015478945.1. Classification (NCBI taxonomy): domain Eukaryota; kingdom Metazoa; phylum Arthropoda; class Malacostraca; order Isopoda; family Trachelipodidae; genus Trachelipus; species Trachelipus rathkii. Next base: position 20,719 of record JABUQX010032276.1, read on the forward strand.
GCACGCCTAGCTCGTGCACAGAACTCAAGACTCTAGAGAGATCACATAGAGAATATCGCAGCACGTGAGAGCTTTGATATATTGCTCTTCAAACTTGGCAAAAGATCCTATGTTTTATATGGTTTAAAAGCGTTTAATTATCGACATGATACTCCTCTTAAGGCTCAAAACAATGCTTTAGCAAATATTTCTCGTGTCGGAACAATCCACGAACATTTTCCACTTCTCTCGTGTCGTCCATCTCGTCGAGAGCTTATGTCACATGTTTGTGTATGGGAAAACCTATTCTTTTTTTTCTCTTTATCGCAAGTCGCCTCGGCATCCTATAACTAGCATAACTGTTGCCAATTCAGCTTGTGCCAATACCTCACGCTTTTAAATCGAGTTTACTTCCACATGAACGTGAACGCCTGATGAACATCTTCACTGCATGGATATTTTCCGACAGCTAAATCACTCTAAAACATTCTTCATTGCTTTTACCACCCATCACTACCATCGTGTCAATCAGTAAAGTCTCACATATTTATCAACAGATCTTCCTAACATTCTCTTATTGTGGTACACCCCCTAGAAAGAGTGAATATCATAGTGTGAAGTGTAAACTATTCTTTTTAGCTATCGAGTTACTCACTGTGCCCTTGATGACCTGCGAGATATTTGCGGTACATAATGGCTACTAATGGCCGGACGATCTGGCATGTTGGAGGGAGAGAGAAGGAGGCTATTTTCGTGCAGCTGGTGGAGTTGTTTGCGGAGGAGGTGGAGGAAGCAGAGAGTGAACGACTCGACGAGATACAGAAGCTTGGAGTGAGTGTGAAACATAACCGCGACGTGGATGAGAATCGACTCGCGTGAGAGAGGAAGGACGAACGGTAAATAACCTGAATTATCTCGAGGGGTGTTTTACATAGAAGGAGAGGAAGTGCGAGAAGAGATTACGTGAAAGAATGACAGTATTGATTGGTTTTTTGAAAGCGGTTCCGTTTCCCATGGAATGAAGGATAGAACATCAGGAATAGGGTTTAATCAGTGTTTTAACAGCATACTGACTCCCACAATGCTGTACGGAGCGGAAACATGGACGCTGAGCGGAACATGCGACACAACGAGAACAGAGGAGAGTAGAATACAAGCGGCGAGATGAGGATTTAAGAACAATGAATATGAGAAACGAGGTAAGAGAGACAGAATCACAGAAATGAAGCTTATTAGAGAAGATATAGGTGTGAAGACAGATGACCCTGAAGATGGCTGTGGGGAGATTGAGATGGTCGGGCGATACTGGAAGAGGATGGAGCAGCGAGCGTACCGAAAAGAAGCCATGGGGAATGGACCACCAAGGGCAGAAGACCCCAGAGAAGACGAAAGAGAGATGGGCGGGAATCGTTGGAGACTCTCTGGAAAGCACCATGTCAGCTACCATACTGAGAAGCGCGTGAAGAGAAGCACAGGACATACGTGCAAGGAGAGGGACGTCTGGCGAAGATGCTCGCGGGCTGACGGATGGAAT
>JABUQX010032277.1:0-22500 GCA_015478945.1 Trachelipus rathkii
AAAGAGAGAGATTTTAGCTTAGGTATCTCTGGCTGAGGAGAGGGAGGGTGAGAAATTTCGAAGGCCAAAAAATTTGATTGATGTTTTAATTAAACTAAAAAATGGGGGAAAAAATTTGATCCAAAAAAGTTTAATAAAAAGCAAATTCATTGTGATTTAGGGTATAACGTAATGTTGGATGGAAAGCCTCTGAAACCTGTAACGTGTTTGATATTGTGTTTTTGTACTATTTGCATTTTAAAACGATAGAGGACGTGGCTAAACAAAGTTTAAACCTAAGCCAGTGAAGCTTTTCTTTCTAAAATATAATATTGGTAAAATCTTAGTGGTTTCTTAATAAGTAAGTCTAATAAAACGTAGTGAGTTGTTCAGCTTCGTTCTTCTCGGGGTGAACGTAATGTGAATAAACTGGTATTTATACTATGTAAAAAAGTGTGGGAATCATATTTTGTGCCGTAATCAGCAGAAAAGTGTCTCATTAAATCTCTGTAAATGGTTAAATGAGGGGGGACGATTTGTTTAACCATAATTGTTCATACATGCATGAGCTAAGCCATTTGCCAAGGTATGGCACTTAAGGAGAGTGCCCATGGTAAGGAGTTGTAGTTTATTTATACAGGGAGTGATAAAAAAAGAAATAGGTATCTTGAGTGGCAAGATACCTATTTCTTTTTTGATCACTCCCTGTATATAACCAAACTAACTCCTTTAGCGAATAGGGCCTCTACATTTCAGGCCATCCGTGAAAATGTCTACCTCAGCATTATGTTAACAATTATGGTTTAAACAAATGTCTCCCTAATTTAAACCTGATACTTTTTACAAAGGAGATTTAGGATGACTACTTTTTTTGCTATTACGGACAAAAAATTTGATGTCCCAACTTTTTTACATATATAAATTCCCAGTTATCCAATATTACGTTCACCCAAGAAGACGAAGTTGACAACTCACGTTTTTAGACATACTTATTAAGAAAACAACTACAGATTTTACTACATCTATATTTAGAAAGAAAACCTTCACTGGCTTAGGTTTAAACTTTTTTAGCCACGTTCCTCTATCGTTTAAATGCAATAGTATCAAAACTTTACTTTCAGAGCTTTCCATCTAACATGTCCACGACACCCTAATGCAACATGAATTTGCGCTTGTGTTAAGACTTTTTGGACAAATTTTCCGCCCTATCCCTTTAGTTTATAAATACATCAATAATTTTTTGGCTTCGAAATTTGACCCTCCCTCTCCTCCTACAGACACATCAACTAAGCTAAAATTATATCTTTCTTTACAGTTCTACGAACACATTCACATTAAACTTTCTAAGGATCTGTCTCATTTTCTTTTCAATACTTTCCCTCAACTTGATACCAAATTAATTTTCAGTCCCACACATAAAATATCGTCATTTTGCAACCACAAGGAAAAAACCTCTATTGCTTTCCAAGCCTCTGTCATTTACAGATTTAACTGTGGCGGCTGCGATGCCTCCTATGTTGGTAGCACTCTGCGCCAAACCACAGTCAGAGTGGATGAACATAGAGGTGTTTCCACACGCACACACACATGATCATCCCTTTAATTTCACAATTTTTTTTTATACTATCACAAACAACTACACAAACCAACCTACACATTCTTGAATCCCTCTACATCGCAGAAATTAAATCTTCTTTAAACAGTGATATTGGCCCTGTAAAGTTGTTGCTAATTTGACCAGTCTGTGATCACGAAACTTGATGATGATTTCGCTATTTTGACTTTGCTATTAGTTCTAATTCTTGGTAAGTTTCTTACAAATGTCATTCTGTTTTCATGTTTTTTATCTAAGTTACCTCACTTGTCCAAATATTTTCATTTATTATTTCTAATTGCTTATTTGTTAATTCTTGTTATCCCCTCTTGCATGAAGAGGACATCGAAGTTCGTTACCATGATGTGGTCCAAAAGTTCCAGGTTCTTTATCTATAGCTCTCTGACGCTGAAGACGTGGTTTTGGACAGGAATGCACAGCAGCACGATTTCCTAAACCTACTTCAATTTTTGGTGCCGGCTCTAAATCTTCTTTGGCTTTCTCTTTTATTGAACTGTTTCTTCCTGTTTTATTTCCACTGCTTGAAGCATCTGAAGAAACTGAAGACCGAGATATTCTCCACGTTACTGTCGAACCTGAGGTGATTGGGTATAAAGAGATTGAAAAGTGAAGGTGAGAGAATGGCTCCTTGGGGGATGCAATAATATAGTTTGTATGTATGGGAGGAGTGTCATCCTTGTATAACTTAACTTCTCTGTGTAACTGTATATTTATATTATTTATTTTTATTTATTATATTATTTATTTTATAATTTTTTTTTTTTATTTTATTTTTTATTTATTATATAGTATTATATATAATTATTTATTTATTTTTTTATTTTATTATTTATTTTATTATTTTATACTTTTGTTATTATTTATTTTTGTTTTTTTTTCTTATTTTTTTTATTTTATTTTTTATTTTCGATGTCCTTTCTCTATTTTTTATTTATTTTTTTTAATACTATATATGTTATTATTTATATTATATATATACTTCTGTCATAACCACTGCAACATAAAATATGTTATATATTTAATATTATTATTTTTTATATATATTTTATTTTTATTTATTATTTATTATTTTTTTTATTATTGTTTGTATTTTTCTAGACTTTTATTTATATTATTTTTTTTATATTTTTATAATATATTATATATTTTATTTAAATATATAAGTATTTTTTTGTTGTATATTATTTTATTGTTTTGAAAATTCATTTCACTTATTTTTTATAAGGATATTGATTTTTTTTATTTATAGGGATTTAATAGAATGATGAAATCAATTTTTTATCTTCACATTTTTATATTTATTCTATTTTATTATAGATTTTGACATATATATCATAGATATTATATATTTTATGTTTTATTATTATATGTTTTTATATTATATTTTTTTTTTATTTTATAGGTATATAAGTGTACTAATCGAATTAAAATTCAAAACTAGCGTATCCTTACACTCAAGCGTACGGGTGATTATAGCACTAAGACACTACATTGATTTATTTTATTATTAAAGGGAGAAACTCGAACTTTCGTGCGTGTTTTACACGCACCTTTGTCAGAGGCTGAGAGACCATCATATGTTAAGAACTGGGTGGTTTTGTAGATGGATTCGTTGGTTGGTGGGATTTATGTATGTGAATTGAAATATTTGACGACAGAATTAATTGTATATATATATATATATATATATATATATTTATAATATATATAGTATATAATATATTTATATATTATATATTATATATATATAATAATATATATATAAATTATATATATAATATGTATATATATAATATTAATATATATTATATTATATATATTATTATATATATAATAATTATATAGTATAGATTAATAATATATATATATTATTATATAATATATAAAGTATTATATTATATATAATATATATATATATAGTATATATATATATTATATAATATATATTATATAATTTTTTAAATAACTGCCGGACCTCGCATATTTAGGTGATGGTGTGTGTGTCAGTGCTCGTTGATAGTCGATGAGTACTTGCCGCCCCCCAAAATCCCTTTTATAATATCGAGGGTATAGGCAAACTTTATCTTAAGATTCACCATATAAATTATCCCTTGGATACAGTTATAAAATTAATAACATTTACTGCATTGTCTTACATAATCCTAAATATATGTCACAAAAAATATATATATTTATTTATAATTATTAATATATCATATATATATATATTATATATATATATATATATATTATCTAATATATATATATATATATCTATATAATAATATATATATATTTATATATATATATAATCAAGTGCGTAGTTAAGGGATAGGCTAGGTAGGCAGTGCCTTTTACTATTTTTAGAACAAATTTAATAATATAAATAAAAAACAATAAAAAAATATAAAAATGTTAGTTGTTAGATGGCCAATGATTTAATTAACTACGAAATCTTAATAGAGAATATAAACAAAAAATGAGCCATTTATGCTTAGCCTGCCTATCTACTGCATAACTAAAATTAAAATAAAAGATAAATAAAATATATTTTCCTAAATATATTTGCAATGATATTAGACAGCCGAGCCGCTCTCGTTTGGCGTTGTGCCTATAAATATTTCGGGTATTCTTTTTAAATTTTCTTTGGAAACGGTTTTCGCTTGCAATTTTAAATTAATTCTCATTACTTTTTGTTAATTATATCTCAAATAAAGAATTTTGAATATAAAGTTTGTAAAAATATTATATTATTGAATATATAGATATATATATATATATATATATATATATATGATAATATATAGTATATATATAAAAATAAACAAATATATTATAATATAATATAAACAATATGATATATCTATATAAATATATATATAATATATATATATTATAATATATATATATTATATATATATATATATATATATATTATATATATAGTATATATATATATATAATATATATATTACATATATACAATTATATATATAAACATTTAATAAATTTACGCATGGGTCGATAATCTTTTCTTATGTTGTTATATATATATTATATATAGTACTTCAAAATTTTCGTTTTTTATTTGTTTTTTTTTTGAGGTTTATATATACATAAGTGTAGGAGACGTATGTATATAGAGGTAATATATATATATATATAATATATATATATATATATATATATATTTATATACATACATATATTATATATATATATATATTATATATATATATATATATATATATATATATATATAATATATATATATTATAATATATATCTATTGATTGTGCTCACATGTAAAAACTATGAGCACCACTGATATATATTATTATATAAGTATATATAATATATATATATTATATATATATATATATTTATAATATATAATAAACAGAAATATATTATAAATATTTAATATTTAATTCTAGACTCCCCATGTAAAAACATCTATCTACGCCACTGAAATATAATATATATAGTATATATATTATAATATATATATAATATATATATATATATATATAATATTTATATATATATTATACTACTATATAATATATATATTATATATATATATATTATAATTTATATATAAAAAGATATACAGATTAAATATACAATTTTTTTTTTATATTAATAATTATATATATAGATTTATATATATTATATAGATATTATTATATATATATATATATATTATATATTTATTATATTTTTATTTTAATATATATATATTATATATATATAATATATTATTATATTATTTTTATATATATAAATTTGTTTATTATGAGGGGGACTGGCTATTCTTTCTAGAACATCAACTAAATTATCAACTGTTTTTTTCAAACTTGAATTTTTTTTGCTCTCTAAAGAAATCACATGTTATTTGCTTTGTTGATTTTTGCTTTTTTTCAATATTTTATTTTAATTTTTTGGAAATTGTTAAGTGATTGTTGAAATTTTCATTTATGTAAATTAAAAATTAGATAGTTAATAATATCATGTAGCATAGGGCTTAACACATATCTACTCTGTTTTAAATTTCCTACATTATAAAAATTGTCAAGCAAATAGATTCATGTTTCAAAACATGATCTTTTATTTCTGTTAATGTAATTTATATTATCATTTATTGACAAATAACGACTTCTATTTAGTTCTTGCGCGTTTTCATGTGTTCATATTACTAGTATTTATGTTTCTCTTCTAAGATTTGTTGAATTTTTTTTTTCTCAGATATATTTGTAACCTAATATTAACTTCTTTAAACGAGATACTTAATTTCGATTTTTGACTTTAATATTATAAAATTTTTACAATATATTTCGCGGAACGTCAGCTGATTTCTATATAAATATTCAAATTTTATGAAAATTAAAATGAGAGAAAATAAGTCAAAATGATTTTTTTTCTCTTAAAATCTATCTGTTTAGCAATCATTATATTATTGATATATTGTTTTTATTTATCCAAATTGGTTTATTATATGTTATCTATTATATATATATTTTGATATATATAGTTATTCTAATATTTTTTGTTTATTATATATAATTTATTTCTTTATATGTATTTATATTTTATTATATTATTATTTTTTTTAATTGTATTTTTTTTATAGTATGTTTTTAATTAGTATTTTGTTATTAATGTACAATTTAGTTATTATATATAAGTACATGTTTTTAAATTATTTATATTTATTTATATTTTATATATATTTTATATATTTTATATATTATCTATTAAAGAATATCAGGTTTACATACTTCCAGCCTTAAATTATTTGTACGAACCTTTTAGAATATAATCTTTATTTCTTTTTATTTATATATAGTATATTATTTTTATATATAATATGATTTTACCATCTTTCCTCATGTAGGGCTTTCCACCCTGTCTTTGGAACCACAGCATTTCTTCCTTCTGGCCCTAGAATACTCTTGATCCTAGAAGCACTTTGGAAAAAACGTTGTTCTCGCGGCAATTGTTTTCTTATGTCCAGTTTCCTTTTGAGTTATATAACTCAGGATATTTGTTTTTCTACTGCCTTTCGGTGAACTAGCACTCTTTTCTTATGCCTCGTAAAATCGTGCTCTCTTAGAGCTCTTCAGATATGATTCGTTGCTCTAGCCATATATGATTCCCTAATGCTGGTCCTATAGGTAGTTACTGCAAGTCCATAAAAAGATAAATGGACCTGGTCTAAGCTTCCTGGTCGCCTCCTGTGTATTTTAACCTTATATACCCTCTATGTATCTATATATCCTTCCTATATTATTATAAGTATGATTTTATATATTTATATATTTATATATAGTATAATATATAGTAGTGGAATATCTGCTATTGTGTTGTACATGTATTATATTAATATATATATATATTTATTATGTTTATCTATGTATTTGGCCTACCATTGTTCGACTCATGCTGGTTCAGTAGATTATATTTTGTAATATTTTTTTACTATTTATGAGTGAAGAGATATCTAGAAATAATAAAATTAAAATCAAAATATATGATCTTATATATTATATTTTAGATGATATATTATATATTTTATATATTTTATATTTTATATTACTGTTTACTATATTGTCAGAGACTTTGTGTTCTTAAGATTTAATATAGTAATATATTATACTAATTACTTTCTACTATTATTTTTATATTTTTTTTGTTTTATTTTATATATATATATATTTTGGATTATTATAGTATAGTATTATATTTATAGATTTATATTTTTTATCATCTGAAGGAAAAATTTATATTTAAATTATTGTATTCTCACTCAAAAACTAAAAAAATAATCATAGAATTTCTTAATGCTATTATAATATTTTGTTATATATAATATTTAATTTACTTTTTATATTTTATTATTATAGTTATTTTTATTATTATATTTTTTTTTATTATTAGTATTATTTTACTTTTTTTATTTATATATTTTTGTATTTATTATAATTTTTTATAGTATTTTTTTATCCTATTTTTATATTTTGTTTATTTATAAATTTTATATTATGTTTGATATATTATTGTTATTATTTTATATTTTTTTTTTTTGATTTTTTTTATATTTTTTTTTTTTTTTTCTATACTATCTATTTTTTTTTATTATTACTATATTTTATATTTTATATTTTTGAAACTGTAATTATTTAAATATATACATAGAAAATCAATATATATATATATATATATATACATATATATATATATTTATTGATATATATATTTTTTTTATAATAATATATGTATACGATTACTTAATATTTTTTAGTATAATATTAAATATTTATATATATATAATAGTCATATTATATACTTAAGTGACTGTTTTAAATATTTCTGATTTAAATCTTTATGTTTAATATTATAGAATTGAACTTTTTCTTCTAGCCTGCATTTCAAATTTGTCTATATTTATTAATTTTTCGAACTCTATATTATAGGAGTTAACTTATAAAATGGCGCAAATCAATATATTTTCATATCATAAAGCTTTAAAGGTCTAAACTATTAATTATTTATTATTGAATTATTATTATTGGTCGATCAAGAAGGGGTGTGGGGGGGGGGAGTGTAGACGAGTATATTTATATGAATACAGCCTCAAGTTTGTTTCAGAATTTAATTGGGTATTTTTTTTTTTGATATTATATATCTATTCTATCAGCATGAACTGAAGTTACGATAATACTTGTTGACAGTCTGAGTCGCTAAAAAACCAAAATTTGGGGATGGTGCCGTGCAGCCCCCAATTTGTGTTTGAACCTCAAATTTTCAGGAAGGTGTTAATATCGATATATTTATTATCTTTAATTAGGCTCATTGCTCAATCGAATTCATAATCTCTTTTCAAGTTTACAGATTTTTCAAGAGAGAGAGATGTATGGATTATATGTAGAGTAGTATAGAGAGAGAGATGAGAGAGAGAGAGAGAGAGAGAGAATATGTAATATTAGAGATGTAGATGATGATTATGAGAATATATTGATGAGAGAGAGTAGAGACGATATATTTAGTTATGACGAGAGAGGAGAGAGAGGAGAGTCGAGAGATAGAGAGAGAGAGAGAGAGAGAGAGAGAGAGAGAGAGAAGAGAGAGAGGAGAGAGAAGAGAGAGAGGAGAGAGGAGAGAGAGATGAGTAGAAGAGAGAGAGAAGTATGAGAGAGTTATATGAAGATGAGATAGAAGAGATGTAGTTGATGAGATGTATGAGATGTATAGATTGAGAAGAGAGAAGAGAGAGAGAGAGTTATTAGTGATACTAAATTATATTTGTATTTTGTTATATAGAGAGAGAAGAAGTAGAGAGAGAGAGAGTGGATGGAGTAGAGAGAAGGAGGATGTAGATATGTTATGAGAGAGAGGGATTGTATTGATATTTGAGAGTAAGGATATGTATATTATATGAAGAAGAGAGATGACGAGAGAGCAGAGAGAGAGAGAGAGAGACGAGAGGAAAGAGAGAGAGAGTACTGATATTTATGAGAGAGAGAGAGAGGTAGAGAGGTAGAGAGAGAGAGAGAGAGAGTAGGGAGAGAGAGAGAGAGAGCTTAAGAAGATAAGACAGCGGGGAAGATTTTTATTTGATATCGAGAGAAGAGAGAGGAGGAGAGAGAGTAGGTTATGAGAGAGATTATAGAGAGAGAGAGAGATGAGAGGAGTAGAGATGAGATGAGAGATTTCTATCAACTGAATTAGTAAAAAGGTAATAAAATAAACTACATTTGTTAAATTAAATTTATGTATCATCTTATTAAAGTAATTCCCAAAAAGCATCAATAACGTGCCTGTTTTAGCTATACACAAGGATAATATTTTAATGTTTCTGGTGTGTGGCTTATAAGACTTATCTATATACCTTTCACCTACATTTCAGAAACGGAAGGTGACGATTCGGACGATTCGATTCTAGCCCTTAATATTACCAACATCATCCTTACATTTTTACTTAGCCTTTTCATCTTTATTGGAATCTTCAAAGTAAGTATATTAATAATGTATAGCTGGTTCTCATCCGTGAATAATAAAAAGATTAGGATAATTTGGATATGTTAATTAAAATAACTAATTATTTATCAATTAATAATAAAGCTGTATAATTATAATTAATATTAATTTATAATTTTAATTAATTATATTTTAATAATAAGTAATAATATTTTTATAATTATAATTAATAATGATAATTATAATTAAAATTAATAATAATAATTATATAAGAAATAATAATAATTTTAACTAATAATAAAAAATTAATATTATACTTTTATTTATTTACTAAATTAATCAAATAATTTAATAAATAATTGTTTATTATTATTATTAATTCATTATTTATTAAATTTAATTAATTCTATAAATAATTTAAAATATTATAAAAATAAGACAGGTTAAAATATTTTATTATATATTATTTATTATTTATTTAGTTATTAATTTATTTTATTATTAGTTATTATTATTATTATTATTATTTTTATTATTATTATTATTATTATTATTATTACACTGCTTAACCCGTATTTAATTGAATTGAATGAAATCTGACACTTCATTTTATGTGATTTTGGTGCGCTGATCTCGTTTTTGAAGTCGGTTTTGCCTTATCAAGTCCTGTTTTTTGTAAAATGTCTATGGCGCATTTTCAAGGTTTTTGAAAATCAGGTATGAAATTTTGTCCATCGGTAATATTTATTCACACACACATGACTAGAGAATAGTTCAAACTACACAATATGAATAAATATTTCTAGAAATACGTTTATTGCTAATTCAAGTTAATTATCTTAATTGATTAACGGTAAATTTGGCAAAATTTCCCTTTATATAGATTTTTCTCTCAGCATGTCTTACTTGTTTGATGCGGCATTTGGTCTCTTTCAAGGTCCAACAGTAATCGGCCATCACTTGACCCTCTATCTTTGCGGCGCGATGTTGGTTTTGCTTTATCTCTTCGATATAGGTACCCTCTTTTTTGGCATCGGCAGGTCTCGAGGGAACTTTATCTACTTCCGCGTACCACCACCTTATCGACGCCCTCGTAGCACGAAGGGTGCTGTGTCGGCGCATGAGTTTTGTGTTGATATTTGTAATTCCAGGCTTGTTTCGCTGTGGTGCTTCCTTCGTTTCCTGCCACCGTCTGTTCTGTGGAACTTCTGCGGCGGCGGGTGCGGGCGGGGCGCGGGAGAGGTTTTTATTAATCTTCTCTTTTTTCTTTTTTATTTTCTTTTTATATTTTCTCTCTGTTCTTGTCTCATCTGCGTAGTTTGCGTAGTTGATGAATAACTGATTGTGCAACACCACCCTCCTGAATAGGGCTCTGCCCGTGAGTGTGGTGACAATTGTAAAAAAAAAAATAAAAAAAAAAAAAAAAAAAAAAAAAAAAAAAAAAAAAAAAAAAAATACTACCCACCCTTTAATATATTTTTTCCAAAAATTTTTTATATTTTTGTGGAATCTCTCCCCCATTGCTCGTCACTTACATCACTATATATTTTGAAAGTTTTTCAAAGTAATGAACTATTCAAAAAAATGCTTTATAAACTCATATTGCAATCTATATGTTTTTGTATCGTGCCTATAAGTTTTGTTTCACAATTCTACGCTAATTATCTGCACGATACGTTACCTAGAAAGATTTTTTACAAGTGTTACAGAAGTTAAAACCCGCAATTCTTTTCCTTTTCATTCATGACATTAGTAGGGAAATTATTGTCTTTCAATAACGTTCGTATTTTTGGGCCATCAAACACTCCCGCCTTAATTTTCTCATAACTTACACTTGGAAATTTTGACCAGTATATATTCAACCAGCATTTCGCCGTCCTATCCAAAGCTTCAACATATTTTCAAATAAGACTAAATGAGTTTTCATTCTCAAGGAAACTTTGACTTTTATCTTCTGCTCACTAAAGTTGTTTAATTACATTTAATTCTCCGACTGTAAGTGAAGTTCGTGTTGGCCAGATTTTCTTGCAATAATGGGTCTTCTCTCGCTCTGCTATCCCATAAACAGAGGCAACATTGGATATTTCAGTATACCTCTCGCCCTGTTTGTCGTCGATTCAGAAAATTAACCATCTTAAGTCAATACATAATGACCCATTTGTTGGCTCCATATATTTCGATTAAGATGTAGATACCTTTCTATATGTTCATTTATCTTTCCTTTAGATTTAGAAATCCTACTTCGTACAGCCGTAAAAATGCAATTTGTGCAACAAACACACATTTCATGACTTCGTTTCGAGTCTGTCCCTAAAACAAACGCCTTCTATTTGGGTATTGTAAGACTAACTTCCCATCTCCTTGTAACAACCGCGGGTATATCGCATGCAATATCTATAATTACAAACTCTGTATTAAAATATTTAAGAAACTCTTACCCTTCTTCTCTTTTTTTGTAAAATGAAATGTATATGTTTGATGTAAGCACGTTTTTCTCGTCTTTAAGTTAAAATTTCCACAGCTTTTTATGTCAAATTTGATCCATTACAAGATCATTCACCTCGTCATGTTAAATGTTTCTGGAACATTTTTACCTTCAAATAGGCCAGGGTCAAAGTCGGTGTCTGCCAATTCCGAGTGCTCAACAATATTTTCATGGACATCTTCGACCTCTTGAAGAGGTTGCAAGTCTTTAAATTTTGGAATTGGAGAATTTCATTTGAATGTGGAACAGGTCGTATCACGGATACGAAATTTGGTACTGGATACATTATTTACTTTTCTTGTTGTAGCCCAAAAGATTGACATTGCAAAATTAGCAATTGGTAACATGGTTAGTTGGCTCCCGCCATACCTGTTTGAAAAAATGTGATTAAATAACGATATTTAACGTACAGAAACTTATAATATATATATAATATATATATTATATATGATATAATATATATTATATATATATATATATATATATATATATATATATATATATATATATATAAATATATATATGTAAATATATATATATATCTATATATTAATATTATAAAATATACTACTATATATATTATATAATATATATATATGATATATAATAATATAATTATATATATATATTTATATATATATATAAAATAAATATATATAATATATATAATATATATATATATATATATATATATATGATATATATATATATATATATATATATAATATATATATATATATTATATATATATATATATATATATATAATATTATAGTATTAACGGTGGGCACCCGCTCATTTAGGGGTAGGCCGCTAACGCAATCCTTCCGCACCTTGAGAAACGTAGTCCGCTAAACGCTGCCTCCAAAACCTATTCAGACCACAAACCTCTCTTCCATCGCAAGTCCCACGTCCGCACCCGTCTTCCGCTTAATAATATGCGACTTCCCCCAAAAGTTTTATAATAAATACTAAATTGTATATATAATTTATCAAAAAATTCATTGAATGATATTTTCTCGAAATTGAATGAATATTTTCACTATCTCAAAAATTTTCTTCTTACTTGTCTCCTCTAAATAATTCAAATGAGATTTCGCTCTACAGCAGTCAGAACTAAGGGAGAGTTTATTATATTATGAGCAAGTTCACCCAATCCTTGCCTATTGCTTGAAGGGACAAGATGTCCTTTGGTGAAGAGGATGTGCTGGTGTCAGTTCGCTCCAGCAGTCATTGCTTAATTTAAGTGCCTCACTAACTCATTTCTGCTCCCTTCAGAAATATTTTGTCCACCTCCTGTCCACCATATAAGTAAGGTCTATTTCGTCCAAGACTTTATAGACTCCACTGAATAATCTACTCCTGTCAGATCGATGCAATGCTAAGACTATCAAGCCGGTAACTATTTCTCTTTCCACAGTCTGCTCGAAATGTGCAGGAGCAATATTTTAAGAGTTAGTTGGTGGAATGGGGTGAGTGGCAGTGGCAGTGGCCATAAGGACTGCCAGTCACTGTACAAAAAGTTAAAGCCTTGTCCATACAGCTTTTCGCGTAAAGCCGAACAAGTGGCACGCGCTAATGTGCAAACATGAGAATTTCTACAGTGTAAATTTATGTACGAGGTGGGCAGGTTTATAAGCGGGCTGCTTACAATGCTATAATATATATATATATAAATATATATATATATATAGTATAACTATATATATATATATATATAATATATATGATAAATATATATGAATATATAATATATTATATATAAATAGTTATATATTTGGGTTTACAGCAGATATTGAATATCATTTGATTTACTTATTATGTATATTTCAATTTTAATTAAATTTATAGATGAGGATGAATAGCCCTTCAGTCTCTAAATAATTTAAAATGATTATTTAATTCATAACCTCGCGACCCTTGTACAGTAAGGGCTAGAGATTTGGTTTTACGGAGTTTAATTATTAACAAAACAAAAATCTTATTCCAAAATAATAATTAAGTTTATAAACTTAAAAATAAAATACACTTTCTTTATTATAACCAATAAGAATGCTTAATAGTAAACAATCTGTTTTAATTTTCAAAAAATGGTCGAACAAAAGATGCGGAAACTTTTTTTTATCGCAACAGGCAAGTCCGCTTAATTTCCTGACGTCTCCGCACCTCCGCTAGTCTCCGACCTATTCTGGTAGTCCCGGTCCATCAAATTTCATCAATAAGGCCATCCTACTGATATATATATATATAATATATAAATAATAATATTATTAATATATATATTAATAATATATTATATATATATATATAATATATATTATATATATATATATATTAATATATATATAATATAGTATATATATATATATATATATATAGTCAGCCCTCCAGAAGCAACATGCAGTAACATAAAAACAACCATACACGTACAGGTAAATATCAATATAAAATTTTAATGGAGCACAACTACGACAGTGAATTAATAAATAAAAAAAAATAACGCTTTTGAAAAAAATTTAAATTGTTAAAAATGTTGGAAAACCTTGTATGATATTACCGTTTTCCGAGAATACGAAGAAGCTCGAGTACTCCGACTCTCTCAGAGGGAGCGGCGCAAAGGGGCCAATATGTTGATTCTTTTTCTTTATAACTAAGAATATCCCGACGGCTAAAAATTAAAGATGGTAGGAGTCGGGGTTTCTCGGCCACCGGGGGACGCGGGGGGACTTCGTCCCCATTCTGTCCCTCCGTCGGCTCGAACCCCTAAAAAGTGAAATAAAGAAATTTAACATTTCTCCAGAAGCAGAAAAAAACTATTTGCTAACTCGTCCTCTCGCACTAAGCAGTAAATGGAAGGTTGTTGAGAGCGTACTTTTCCAGACCCAAAAAAAATATCTAAGTAAATTTAAGTGTTATAATAAATATTAGAAATATATAATATATTTTTTTTAACCAGAAATTTAACGGAGTTCTTCCAAAAACATATTATTTTTCGCTGTAGCTGTTATAATTTTTTAGTTACCTGCATGATGCTTTCGGGAATCGAACTTGATTATATATAATATATAATATATATATATACTATAATTATATATATATGTTGTTTGTTATGATTGGTTTATGAAGTTGATGGTTATGGGGGTTGTGGTGTGGTTTTTTGATTTTTAGTGTGGGTTTGGGTTGGTGTATGGTGTGGTTTAGTGAGTTGGTTGTGGGTTATTATCACTATATATTAATTAAATAAATATATTATATATATATATATATAATATATATATATATATATATATATATATCAGTGATAACATAAATTGCTTGTTGTGAAATAAAAAACGTACCATAAGAACTCCAAAAGGTATTTTTGATTCTGACCCCTTTTGTCATTGTTGACAGTCTTTCGATGCATTACAGTGCATGCTTATTGGTGCCTACATTTATCTGAATCACCCATAGTTGTCTAAACAAAGAGGCAGAGTAATGCTTTCTTACAAAGTCCAGTTACAATTTCGCCCCTTTGAAGTGGAAGTGCAAAATTACACAAATTGTAACAAAAGTGTATCTGGTTTTTTTGCAATTAAATATTTTCAACATTGATGCATATACGTGATTGTCTCGCCCATATTTAAAACGGCATATTAAATACTTATTTCAAAATATATCTCAGGTAATCTGCAAATATATAAATGAAATTACCTTTCAGAGGTGCATAACTTTAAATAAGTTAAAATGATAAAAAAAACTATTAGTTGGTTGAACCTAATCAAACATACAAAAAAGGCTAATACTATCCTAATACAATCTATGCCATATATGTGGATAAAATCGCCCTGATAATTATAATATGGTGGCTAAAAAACATCATGTAAAAGCAAAATTGAGTGAACATCTCTAGAATAGGAAAGGTGCATACGTCGTTTGCAAACTGGGAATCTGAGAGAAAACCAAGTGCATTATTCGTGTCAGCCATTCCCAAATTACCTATAGTCGAATTCAAGGAAATAGTCAAAAAAGTTGAAATGTCAGTATGATATTATTATATTATTATTTTATATTATTTACTATTAATTAATTAATATCAAAAAGTATGATATATTATTATTATTATTATTATTATTATTATTATTATTATTATTATTATTATTATTATTATTATTATTATTATTATTATTATTATTATTATTATTATTATATTATGTAACCTTTTACAGTAATGCCATGTGTGCAATACTATACTTCTATTAATTATTACAGGTTTACAATTTGTTCTAGCTATATTGCTACCCTTCGGTTCCACTTGAAGTTTTCAAGTAGGTTCTGCAAAATAATTTCATTTATGCAAATTCATTATTTCACTCTTGGTTTGATCAGGACCTTATGCTTTTGAGGTAGGTTTTAAAATTTATTCTTCTGAGATCCAATGATTACCTAGTATTTTTTAAGAAGGATATTTTTGTTCATAGTTTGATAACTATAGTTTTCTAAAGTCCTACGATTATCTAGTAGACTTTAAGATTGATATTTGGTACTAGTTTGATACCTAATTTTGGTAGGTTTTGAATATATTTTGGGGTCCTGGTTTAATAATTAGTTTTATGAGATGTTATGATTACCTAATAGGTTTATAAATAATTTTCTTATATCCTTTTTTTTTTATTAGTTTCATAAGGTGCTATGATTTTCTAGTAGGTTTAAAAATGATTTGTTGGTCCAATGTTTGATAACTAGTTTTCTGAGGTCCTATGGTTATCTAGTAGGTTTTATGAGCGATTATTTGAATCGTAGATTGATAAATAGTTATCCAAGGTGTTGTGATTACCTAACAGGCTTAGATACGATTTTCTTGGATCTTAAGTTTGATTAATTTTCTGAAGTACTTTGATTTTCTAATAGGTTTAAAAGCAATTTTTGAGTCACGTGACTCAAAAACTGCTTACATCTACTACAAAATCAAAGTACCTTAGAAAATTAATCAAACTTAGGACCCAAAAAAATCGTATCTAAACTTGCTTGTTTTCTGAGGGTCTATGTTTCTTAAGTTTTAAGAATGATAATTTAGGTCCTATGTTTGATAAGTTGTTTTCAATTTCCCTGTTATTATCTACTAGGTTTAAAAAAGATTTTCGGATCTTAAGCTTGATAACTAGTTTTATGAAGTATTATGATTATCTAGTGGGGTTTATGAAAGATTTTTTGCCTCATAGTTTGATAACTAGTTCTCTGAGGTCATATAATTTAGCACGTATGTTTTAAAAAAGATTTTTCAACTATGTTTGATAACTAGATTCTTAAGGTGCTATATTATATAAAAATGTTTAAAAACTAGTTTTTGGATCTCATGTTTTTTGATCTAGTGTGATAACTAGTTTTGTGAGTTCTGAATATCTAGTAGGTTTGTTTAGTCATATGTTTGATCTAGTAGATTTTAATTGCAATTTTTTGGTCCTAGTTTGAAAACTAGTTCTCTTATGTCTTAAGATTTTCTAATTGGTTAAAAAAAAAACGATTTTTTTGAATCCTACAATTGATAGCACAATGTAACACATTTTGTTCATCTATCTTAATTGTTTTTATAGGCATTTTAAAGCTCAGAGTTCAAAAATCACATTAGTATTTTCGTATCATCGATAGTTGTTGAGATATTTGTACCTTCATATTTGCTATGTATATACACACTGTTTCTCTGTGGCAGAGTGTTGGTGTTATAAATTTTAATATTATAATGATAATATACTATACTATTCTTGAAATTAAAAGTGCTTTGACGATCGAGATTTTCTAGAGTGAAGACTTTTATCTTTTCTGGGTAAAGATCATATATAGTCTCCCATCATGGCAGTATTCCATCAACTTTGGTCATCTTTTTATCATTGTTGCGATGTCTGATGAAATCTCTCGCCATGCTCCTCTCCGACGTCACCTAAGTTTTCATGGAAGAAATCTAGGTGTGAATGCAATAAAAGTACCTTTTGGGACAGAAGACATTCCAGTTCCTTGAAACTTTAAATAAACTTTGTTACCAGCTATTTGTAGTTAGGATCTTTGTGATTTCCTATGAATCCACGAACTACATCACGAATTGCACATCAAGCTACTCTTCCATAAATTCTCCTTCTCTTTCAAACTTTCAATAAGCTTTGCTACCAGCTGTTTGTAGTTAGTATCTTTCTGGTTTCCTTGGAATCCACAAACTACACCACGAATTGCACAGCGAGCTTCTCTTTCAACATCCGTCATCGATCTTTCAAGTTTCTCCGACTTCAACATTGCATTCATTTGGGGTCCAACAAATATGTAAATATGCCAACCTTGATCTTAGCATCAGATAGTTTGGGAAACATAAGACGTATTTCCTGAAATGCTTCTCCTCTATGATCTAAGACCTTCACAAACCGTTTTACCAATACAAGGTTAATATGAAGTTGAGGCAATAAAGCTATGTTCGACTCGACTAACGGTTTACGAGAGAATTTAACTTCCCTTGCTGCATTTCAACTCGTGGTGGCCACTGAACTTTTTCATAATGTTCATCATCAGCTCTGCTATCACATACGCAAAGGAAACATAAATAATTTTGTGTATTCCCCTTGCAAACCAAGCAAGAAGGCAAGTATCTTGAAGTCACTACAAACATCCCATTGAAAATCAGCATCGCTTATTTCGTCAAGAAGTTCTTTCTTGTGCACTCTTTGAGACCGTGCTAAGATGTCAATGAGCAGTCGCCATTCTGCAAAAGTATTAGTCGCCCCCTAGTAGATTCCATTCCTTCAGCATTGATGTTAACAGTCAGCATCTGACTTTGTTATGTGAGAGAACAGCTCTTTTGGGGACGCCATTATATAGTTTTTATCTACAGGAGGAGTGTCGTTCTTGCATAACTTTAGCTATACGCCTTGATACGAAGTTTGCTACTATTTATTTATTTGTGTTTTTTTGCCTATAGTGGGCATGTTAGTATTTAAAATGATATCTTTTACATATGTCGGTAGACTGTTTGATATCAATTGCTATTAAAATAGTGCGAGAGGGGGAGGATTTTGGCTAAAATCATTCTCAATATGTTGTTTTAAATCATTTAGGAGAATGGATGTGGAATGCTTTTGTCAAAATCCATGTTGCCTGTTAGATAGGGGGAATAGAGAGTAGGATTCTATTGAGTGTTAATTTTTCCAATATTTTGATATTGTGGAGAGCAGTGAAATTGATCAGTATAAAGAGGGGTTGTTAGACAGTTTACCTAGCTTTAGTATAGGAATTATCATAGAGGAGGGAGAATGTTAGTTTGGCATAACGTGTTAAATAATTGGGTTCAAGCTTTGATAAGTTTAGTTCCCAAATGCTTCAGGTGAATATTAAAAAAAAATTCAGTTTTTAATGATGTTTGAGTACTTCTTGATTAGTTTTTAATTTTAAAGTCACTTAATTGTTTGTCTATTTATGGGGATTTTGGGTTTATGACTAATTTTTGAAAAGTGTGACATGATATTACATTCATTTTTTGGACTAGGAATTTTATTGTTTTGTTTGTAGATTGCTTTGCGTGTTGAAAGTGGTTGGGTATATATGTGGTGAATGGATTTTTTTTTATTGTGTGAAAAATTTGTGAGTTTTGTCTTGTGATTCAGATTATGGGTGTATTGCTTCCAGATCTTTCTTTGATTTGTGTTAATTAATGTAATTACTCTATTGCAAAGGTTTGTGATTTTGATTAGTTGACCTGGGTTTGGCTATCTATTTTGCTTGAGGGTATTTCCTTGTTTTATTAGGGCATCTATTTCGGGTGAAAATTTTTTTTTTTTTATATATAGATTCTATACAGAGTCCTTTTCAAGGAGGGAACAGAACAATAAAAAAAAACAACAATAATGGGAAAAGCCAGCGGAACCAAAGCCTCCCCATATGTGAGAACAATATTCCACACAAGGGAGGATAAGACCCTTATGTAATTGGAGAAACTGTTCGGAAGAAAAAATTCCCGCAACCTGAAGAAAACTCCCAGCTACTTTGAGGCCACCTTAGCAACCGTTATGGTATGAGGTTTCCAAGATAATTTATTGCTTACGTTCAGACCAAGAATGTTTATGTTGTCTACAGGTGAGACGGGAGAGGCATCGAAGAAGATAGGAAAGTTGAAAGATGTTTTGAAGAGAGAGAGAGAGAGAGAGAGAGAGAGAGAGAGAGAGAGAGAGAGAGAGAGAGAGAGAGAGAGAGAGAGAGAGAGAGAGAAGAGAGAGAGAGAGAGACAAACAGAGAGAAATCAATGACAGACAGACAGACAGACAGATCAGGATGTGAAGTAAGTTGAATTTTCCAAAGGGTTGAAGCTTCACAAGGTTTCCCTATGCCCCAAAAGGAAATATCCCATCCAGATATTAAGAATAGAATCGGAAAACTGAAGTCAAGAAGCAACTCTAGAAGCAAAAGAGGGAGCAGATATGAAATAAGTGGAAGAATAGAGAGTTGAACCATCGGCATAAGAATGAACAAAGTTAGATGAGCAGCTGAGAAGATCGTTAATGAAAAGTAAGAATAAAGTTGGAGATAAAACAGAACCTTGCGGAACACCACAGTTAACAGGAAATGAAGAAGAGGTCGCTCCATCAACAAGTGACGATAAGGAACGACCTGAGAGAAAACTAGACAAAAGTGAGCAAATCGTTTGTAAATATTCATTAATATAATTCAATATAATAGGACAGGAGAGATTTGTGGCATAAAAGTGGATAGCCAACATTTTAAATCGTAACTGCAAGCAAGATTTTCTGTCCGTTGTTTCTTTTTTGGGCTATTAAGAGAGAGAGAAACATCCATTACATGATTAGTAGAGAAATTACTCTTTAAATCGCAGACTTCAAAATTCACAGGACAACAGAGAGAATTAAGAAGTACCCTTGGGAATTATATAAAAGCAATTTACGGAACTTAGTCAAAGAGCTGCAATTTCACAACTGTTTCGTTATCGTACTCACTAGTGCATTGTAAAAAATCTAGGAATTAGTTGCAATTATAATACACAGAAGCTCTAAACCAGTTGAAAAAAATCCGTTCAACAGAAATTATTCTAAATTACGGAGAAAGGAGTAAAGCCATTTCGCTATACTAGCTGAACAAAAGAATAAAGGATCAAACTAAATGAAAAAAAGTTCGAGGAAACTATCCCTGGAAAAAATATTGGACAAACAAAAATATTCCTAGCTATTATCCCGGTCTGAAATAATATAAACACTTCTATTAGAAAAAATTATCACAGAAAACTGGTAACACTTTCCGTTTTATTCCAAATAAAAAAAGGATGAAAGAAACCCTATGAGAAAGAGCAAGTCTTCAGACAAGCACTAAACCTAACGAATGGTTTTCATTTCAGGAACGAAAGCGATCAAAATATATTTTCCTACTTTATATTACCTTTTGTAACTCGTAGATTCTCAACGTTCTCTGTAGAAGAAAATGTACCGGAAAACAAGCAAGGGGAGACTAAGAGAGGGAAACATGTGCAGGCAATAGCAATGATACGAATGAAACTTAGAGGCCGAGATGCATGTTTTTATAACCTTGGTGACGTAAGCAAAAGATGTTGTCAACAAGGATAAAAGCACTAATTACAATTTAATCATTAAATTATGAATAAATTATCGAGAATAGCTTTAAAAGTTGTGTAATTAAGTTGTTAATTATTAACAATGTAAATATTACAAAGTCGCAACGATTTAATAAATTGATGTTAAGCAATTCAAAGGTGCTCTCTGGAAACTGAACATAAGTTTGTGACTTGATATTTTTTATCTCCATAGAGAAATAGAAGAATAAATTTACTAGTTACTAGTATGATACTTTGATAAGTATTAACAGAATCAGCATAAAAATTTGATTAGATTGTATAAATATCAAATCTGTAATCGAAATAATAATCGAAAGAATTTGATTTCTAAGTTTTACAAAAGATGATTTTTGACCTTATACCACAGGTCAAAGGGATTAATTCAAAACATGAAAAAAATAAAAAACGAAAGATTAGAGCTTTGTGTTTCTAAATATATATATGATTTCACAAATACTTCCAGTAATTAAGAAGTCCAATCTACTGGCTGCATTTTAAATGGAGTGAAAACTCGTGTCGTACAACACCTTGTGGGATGTATGTTTTGGAAGCTTTGAGAACTATTCTATTATAATATTGTATTGCTTGATTGAGTGAGATGAAATTTGCTATTTGGAATGTTTCTAAATCCTGTTCTATACTGTCATTATATGCCTTCCAATATTTGTAATTGGTATATGTTTTTCTTAAAAAGAAGTGTGATTTGGACGCTTTTGTTGAATTGAGAAGAATTCGGATGTGGTCTGGCGAGAAAGCTTGAAAGGTTTGCCATGTAAGAGTAAAATGAATTTGAGGAAAATAGAAGGTGATGTCGAGGGATGTGGGATTCTGGTTGTGTTGTAGAAG
>JABUQX010032277.1:30000-32500 GCA_015478945.1 Trachelipus rathkii
TCAATATATATATATAATATGATATATATATATAGGCACGATCCGTTACTCCGTTACTAACGGAACTAGTTTTTTGAGCAACGGAGTAATGGACTCGTTACTTTTTATTTCACGTAACACTCCGAATAAGTTCCGTTATTTTTTCTCCGTTACTTTTTAGTCCGTTACATTTTTGTTCGACTTACTTTGAATGTTGATAGCCAATTGACCACCCCGATCAAGCTAAAATATATATATATATATATAATATATATATATAAATATATATATTTTATATATATATATATATATATATATATATATATATAATATATATATATATAATATATAATATATATATGATATATATAATATAATAATATTATATATATATATATATATATATATATAATAATTTTTCTTCTTCTTATCTTCCTCTTTGCCCAAGACTGGGTAAGGTGCGCGTCATGCATCGGAAAAGAAAAGCAGTAGAAGAATATGACAAAAGTACCATTAATTAGTGAGAACTCGTCACAGACAGAAAATCACCCTAGAGCTTCATGGGACGCGCGACGGACCCTCACTAGGTAAATGTCAGTGTAAGGGTTCATCCTTGGCCAACCATACCCCCATACAAAACCCCGCCATTCTCTCCTATCGTGCACCTTTATTCTCGCCTCTGCCAAACTCACATTTCTCTCCTTCAGACATTCGTTCACCGACTCAATCCACTTCTCTTCGGTCTCCCAGCCGGTCGGTTCCCAACACACTCTCCACTATACCATCCGCTTAACCAATCCGACTTTCATTCATCCTTTCCACATGACCAAACCATCTCAACATACTTTCATTTATTCTCTCATTTACCCCTTTCTTCACACCACACCACTCTCTAATATTCATTCCTCACTTTATTAATTCTTTTCACACCAAACCAAATAACATGCCCCTAAGATTGTCATCTGAACACATTGAACTTTAGTCTATACTTCTTATTCCAGACCATAGTCTCACTACCATACAATAACACAGTAACAACATACCCTCATGTAAGACTTCTAGCGCCACCATGACTTAGTCACTTTACATTCACCCAAAGATTTAATTGCACCAGCAACTTTCCTGCCAATTCACAACTTCCTACTACACCTCTGCATGCATCCGTTCCTTTCTCATCCAACACATACCCTAAATATTTAAACTCAGACACTTGCTCCAGCTGCTCATCACCTAACATAACTTCAATATATATATATATACATATATCGTTTATATATATATATCTACGTTTACTTTCAGACCCCTCCTTATATATATATATATATTATATATATATATATATATATATATATATATACATATATATATATATATATATTATATATATATATATATATATATATATATATATATATATTATATATATATATTAATAATTATAATATATATATATATATATATATATATATATATATATATATAATATATATATATATATATATTTAATATATATAGTATAAATATATATATATAATTATATATATATATATATATATACTATTATATATTATATATATATTATATTATATTATATATATATATATATATATATATAGGAATAAGGGGAATCTGCATTGAATAATGAATAGGGATGGTGCTTCGCAACTGATGAAATGAATGTAACTAGAGTGTGGTGGAACACTTTGAAAGTCTGCATTGCATTGGCAGTAATGAAGAGGTGATAGTGAATGTGTGTGGGTTTGATGGTGCAAGAAGGAAAAAATATTTTGGGGATGAAGTCATTAGTAAGGAGGAGGTAATGGGTGGAGCGAAAAAGTTGAAGAATGGTAAATCTGCAGGTATATATGAAATTACCAGTGAAATGATCAACAGCAGAGGCGAGATTGTGATTGATTGGATTTGGAAGTTGTGTAGCAAAGCGTTTATGGAGGGTATAGTTCCGAGAGATTGGAGGAGAGCAGTAATAGTACCCTTACATAAGGATAAGGGAGATAAGGGTATCTGTATGAATTAGAGGGGAATTAGTTTATTAAGTGTAGTAGGGAAGACATATACTGGTATTTTTGGTCTAAAGAATGCGTCGAAGTGACTG
Source organism: Trachelipus rathkii (assembly GCA_015478945.1). Lineage (NCBI taxonomy): Eukaryota > Metazoa > Arthropoda > Malacostraca > Isopoda > Trachelipodidae > Trachelipus > Trachelipus rathkii. The sequence goes on from JABUQX010032277.1 coordinate 32,093, forward strand.
AAGGACTGATTGTGAAGAACAAGGTGCGTTTAGAAGTGGTAGAGAATGTGTGGATCAAATCTTCACATTGAAACAAATGATTGAGAAAATAAAGGAAAAAAAAGAATAATAAATTGTATTTAGGTTTTTGGGATTTTCAAATAGGCGTATGATATGATTAATAGGGAAGCTCTATGGCAAGTGTTATTGGTATATGGTATTGGTGGAAAGCTTCTGAATGGAATCAAAAGTATGTATGACGATAGTGAAACGTGTGTAAGAATAAATGGAGTTGAAAGCTATTGTTTTAATATTAATAGTGGAGTGAGGAAGGGATGTGTTATGTCTTCTTGGTTATTCAATTTGCATATGGATGGGGTTATGAAAGAATTAGAGGGGGGTGGCAGGGGTGGTGTTAGAATGATGGAG
>JABUQX010032277.1:40000-50000 GCA_015478945.1 Trachelipus rathkii
ATGCTCATGCAGCATGCACAACCTACACCACACCCTAAGGCTTGCCAATATCCTAAACAAAGGTCATTATAACATATACGCCAACTACTACCAAAATTGAAAACTATAGCTAAAGTACATGGTAACCACACTACAAGCTTTAATAAGTTTATTGTCATATCAGTGGGTACAACATGCAGTTTTATATTTTTTTTAGACCACTCCGCTCAAGAATGGTAACCCCTCCATACGGACCGAAGCCCGCATGAAGAGGCCGAGCGAAGGGACCACTGAGGGTGGATTTCGGTAAAATCTTCCCCGCCTCCCATCACCTGCCAACACCAAATGTGTGGAGTTACACAACTCCATGATCCCTAAATCTCCATCCCCTCTTATTTACACAATTGTGTATCTACAAGGGACATGGTAACCACACTACAAGCTTTAATAAGTTTATTGTCATATCAGTGGGTACAACATGCAGTTTTATATTTTTTTAGACCACTCCGCTCAAGAATGGTAACCCCTCCATACGGATCGAAGTCCTCATGAAGAGGCCGAGCGAAGGGACCATTGAGAGTGGATTTCGGTAAAATATTTATCAAACACATGCTCATGCAGCATGCACAACCTACACCACACCCTAAGGCTTGCCAATATCCTAAACAAAGGTCATTATAACATATACGCCAACTACTACCAAAATTGAAAACTATAGCTAAAGTACATGGTAACCACACTACAAGCTTTAATAAGTTTATTGTCATATCAGTGGGTACAACATGCAGTTTTATATTTTTTTTAGACCACTCCGCTCAAGAATGGTAACCCCTCCATACGGATCGAAGTCCTCATGAAGAGGCCGAGCGAAGGGACCATTGAGAGTGGATTTCGGTAAAATCTTATCCGCTTCCCATCACCTACCAGCATCAAGTGTGGGGAGTTACACAACTCCATGATCCCTAAATCTCCGTCCCCTCGTATTTACACGACTGTGTATCTACATGGGAGAGCTGTCACCCACATATGTACAGAGTTCTTACGACAACGTAAGATAACGGATAACGTGCCGGGCGAGAGTCTTCGGAAAGCTCCAGCCCCGAAGACAAACATGGAGCCTAGCCCCATCCACCGGCGGCACTGTTAAAGAACCGCCAGATCGCCGCACTGCCTTCCATCAAGCACACTTCTAGCAGCTTGATGGACTTCACCATTTTCAACCACTTCAACAAGGCGTGCGACCTCCCTGCCAAGTCGCCCCGCCAGTTGAAGGCCACAGCACTGAACTCGATGACAGCTCGTTCTGAAAGCGCGCCCACCCTCCCTTCAATAGCAGGCACCTTGTAGTAGTCGACCTTCCGTTGGACGACTACATCACAGGTGCACGGGTTCGCATCTGCCGCTACCGTAGTGTCAACTACTAGGGCAATCCCTTCGTCCCAGAAAACCAAGTCAGGTTTTCGCAGGCCCGCTGGAGTGGGAATGGCAGGCTCCAGCAGGACTTGCCAGCCCCTCTTCTCCAACTCAGATTTTAATAGGAGGTTCAAGTTATCATGACGAACCGTCCTAAGAGGGGCTACTGCCAGACATTCCTGGAGAACATCTCCCAAGGTTTCTACCCTGGGAAAACCCAGGTAACATCTTATCGCGGCAGCAGGGATGTCACGTCATATGTTAGATCTTTCTCGCGTAGCAAACGGGCTCTGTCCAGATCTTTACGAATCAGACTATCTAGCTGAAGCAGCGCCCTGATTGTAAGGCTCTCGTGCCGCAACCGGTATGTGTATTTGGGTATCAGATAGTTGACTAACAAGTGCAACTTCTGCTGTGGCTTGAGGTAAGCCGAGGAGAGTTTCCTCAGCCTGTCCCTCAAGTCCCCCAAGGACCAAATTTCGCTGCGCCATACGACGTCATATGAACTCCTAGGTATTTGTAAACACCTGTCGAGTACACACGTAATCCTGGGCGTTGCAGAGACCATATACGGATTTATAATATATATATATATATATATATATATATATATATATATATATATATATATATATATATATATATATATATATATATATATTATTTATTTTTTTTATTTTTATTTTTATTTATTTTATTTATTTATTTATTTATTTATTTATTTATTTATTTATTTATTTATTTATTTATTTATTATTTATTAATTTATTTATTATTTTTATTTATTTATTTATTTTTATTGTTTCGAAAAAAAACCTTCGGTTTTTTTTCGTCGATCGAAGGGGAAGAGCGAACCCTTTTACCGTGGGAATTTTATTCAAAATTTTCCCACGAACATTCGGCAATAGGCAAACATTTGGCTTCAATACCCTTGCTCTACTACAGCGATATATCGAATGAATGTTATTAATAATTTTCTTTCGATTATATTTTTCAATCAACCAGAGCACGTACAAAGACGATTTAAACATCGATATAGGGGTAAAAAACATCGATAAATCGATTGAAACCATCAAAAATGATCTATCGATTATTTAAAACCTTCTAGGAATCAAAAGCCCCCTTTTGGGAGGTAAAACCCTTGAGTTCAGGCTCAAAACCTCTGAAGTCGGTCTTCCAGACCTTAAATTCGGTCTCACCGACCTTAAAAACCCTAACCTTGACACGTCAAGCTTGAAAACCGGATGTTGCAAAATGTTGCTTTGCAACATTTGCAACTTCCGGTTGCAACTTCCGGATTTCAGTTTGGCTGTCGATCCTGCCCCCATAATATATATATATATATATATATATATATATATATAATATATGCATATGCTAATAATAATAATATATGTATGTAATATATATCATAATAATAACATATATAAATATATATGTACTACTTCTTCTGCATATAATAATAAAAATAAATATAATATAATAATATAATAATAAATAATATGTAATGTAATATCTGTAATAATAATAATACTATAATAATATAATAAGATGTGTTTAATATATGTATATGATAATAATATAATAATAATAATAAAATATAATAATAACCTTAATAACATATGTATATATCTTCTTTACTTTAACAACCAACAATAATAACCCTTAACCTCTGCATCTAGGTTTTATGGATTTGCAACAGGCATATGAAAGGATTAATAAGGAAGCTCTATGGCAGGTGTTAGTGATATATGGTGTTGGTGGTAGGCTTCTGAATGGAATCAAAAGTATGTATGACGATAGTGAGGCGTGTGTAAGAATAAATGGTGTCAAAAGTGATTGGTTTAGTATTAATAGCGGAAAGAGGCAGGGTTGTGTTATGTCTCCTTGGTTATTCAATTTGTATATGGATGGGGTTATGAAAGAATTTGAGTTGGGGATGGCAGGAAATGGTGTTAGAATGATGGAGAATGGAGATGAGTGGAGGGTGCCCTACCTGCCTATTATATGCGGATGATTTGGTTTTGTGTGGCGAATCTGAAGAGAGTTTGAGAGGATTGGTAGAGAGATTTGGCAGGGTGTGTAAAAGGATGGGTTTGAAAGTGAATGTAGATAATTAAGGTTATGGTTAGGTTGTGAGTGAGGACGGTCCTCAGTGTGAAGTTATGTTGGATGGTGAGCAGCTGGAACAAGTGTCTGAGTTTAAATATTTAGGGTATGTGTTGGATGAGAAGGGAACGGATGATGCAGAGTGTAGTAGGAAAGTTGTGAATGACAGGAAGGTTGCTGGTGCAATTAAATCGTTGGTGAATGTAAAGGGACTAAGTCTTGAGTGCGCTAGGGTCTTACATGAGGGTATGTTGTTACCACAATGTTATTGCATAGTAATTGAGACTATGGTCTGGAATAAGAAGTATAGATCTAAAGGGAATTCAATGTGTTCAGATGGACGTAATCTTAGGGGCATGCTAGGTGTGAGAAGAATTGATAAAATGAGGAATGAACGTATTAGAGAGTTGTGTGGTGTGAAGAAAGGGAAAAATGAGAGAATAAATGAAAGTACATTGAGATGGTTTGGTCATGTGGAAAGGATGGATGATAGTCGGTTGGTTAAGCGGATGTATAGTGGCGAGTGTGCTGGGAACCGACCGGCTGGGAGACCGAAGAAAAAGTGGATTGAGTCGGTGAACGAATGTCTGAAGGAGAGAAATGTGAGTTTGGCAGAGGCCAGAATAAAGGTGCATAATAGAGTGAATGGCGGGGTGTTGGCCAGCTGCGGGCATGGTTGTGGCTCCCACCTGGGCCAAAGGGGATGAACCACTTACATTGACGATTTACCATAGTGAGGGTCCATTGAGGTCCCGTGAAGCTCTAGGGTGGATTTTCTATCTTTAACGATTCTCACTAATTAATGGTACAGAGGGGGCGGTAAGGCTGGGCTTTCCTTTCAACTTTTGTCCTATTCTTCTACTGCTTTTCTTTCCGATGCATGAAACACACGCACCTTACCCCCAGTCTTCGGGAAAAGAGAGAGGTAGGTAAAAGAAAAGAAAGAAGAGAAAGATATATATATATATTATATATGCAATAATAAGAACATCTAGTATTTATAGACGTATTATTAATCACAATATATAATATATATAATAATATATATAGCACATAATAATATGCTATAACAACAATATAATAATATATATGTAATAATATAATATTTGCATATATATATATATGTATCTTCTTCTTCAGCCAACAACCAATAATAATATGTAGCCACCATATATATATAACCATACATAATATAACCAACCAACCAATAATAATGTAATATATCAACTCCAACCAATAATAATAATAATATATATATATAACTTATATATATATATATATATATATATATATATATATATCAAGAGGAGACTCCTGCACTCATTCTCGTGCTCAGCACGAGTTAATATTATATAAACTATCTACTCCTCCATAATGCATGATGTTTCGATAAAGTTTTCTTATTTTTACTTTATATGGAAAGTAAAAAATATAAAAGATTATGACAAATTAAAACGAAAAATATAAGTATAACCCATATTAAATAACGCTTTTAACTCATTAAAAATGGAGGCATCTCTGCTCAAAGAGGAGAGCGGGGAACGTCGGACGGTTTCCGAATTCTGAATTTGCAGTACAAAATTTGTTTATAAATAGTGTTTATAAATAATATGTTTAAATACTATACAATATAAATACTACTTTATAACAAATAAAATTTAATAAAAATAAATAAATTAATTTAAAAAATTCTAAAATACTTAACAATAATGGAAGTTAAATTATTATAGTTATTATAATTATTATAAAATATTATAAATATTATCGCTAACCATGAACAACCAAAGAAAACGTTTTAATACATAAAAAAATTTTTAGCAAAAATATCTCTTAATATATATATATATATATATATATATATATATATATATATATATATATATATATATATATATATATATATATATATATATATAACAACTTTGCTATATATATATATGCTGTAATATGCTGTAACTATGCTTCTTGCTAGCTGCTATGTATATATGTATATATTAATTACTCTGGTCCACACGAGGTCCACTGAGTATATATATATATATATATGTATATATGTTTATATATTAATAATACATATGTACGATAATAAAAATAGCCTTCCAACTATATAATAATAATAATAACATATATGCTATATATATCTTCTATGTAATAGTATATGCTGTAATAATATAACATCGCCACTGATAATATATAATATATATATTATTTATTTATTTACACATAGCATCATTTCCTGCATGGTTGCAAGGTAATTTTGGTGGTGATAATTATTTACAACTATCACCACCATTCACGAAAAGAGCATTATGGTAGAAGGGGGTTTTCAGCCCCTTGCCACCAGAGGAAGATAATAATCTTCATATGACTTTTTTGGAACTGAATTGATTACCCCAGAGTTACCTAACTCTGGGGTAATCGATTCAGTCCCGAAAATTTTCACATACAAACAATATAAAAATGTTAAGTAAAAGAAAATTGAATTGCAAAAATTGAGTAGGCTAATGGGAAAAAATGATAGTAGGTTGGTTTAAATTCGGAATGACTGGCAAACTTTATTTATATTTAACTGGATAACTCTGCCAGAGCAAAATTTATTGGTGTTATATTTAATTTCATGATAATTAATTTTTATCCGAGTTTAATTTTAATTCACAACATAGGTAAATAGAAAAAGATTTATAAATAAGAAAATAATCAAATATATAGTATATATATATATATGTAGTAATAATATATATAGCTATAACTCTTGTAGTAATAACCAGCAGCCTTAGCCATATATATATATACTTCAACATATTTAGCTCGCTGTATAATATATATATATATAATAAAAATATATAATAAAAAAAATAATATATAATATATATATATATATATATATATATATATATATATATAATTGAATAAATTTTAAGCCGGGCTGCAATCGGGAACTCCTTCTTGTACCTGAAAAATATACCTTGACTTAGTATAAAAATAAAAAAAAAATACAAATAATATATATTTAAAGTACGATAAAAATATTTTAAAGTATAATTTTTTTGAGTGCGCCTGCGCCTATGCCGCCGGACCTAGTGCGCCTATATTTTTGTCACATCAGCGCCTATGGGCCTTTGCGCCTATGCGCCTTTGCGCCTACGACTTTTCGGCGGCCGGTGGATGTTCGCTAAATTTATTTGCAAAGTAAACTTTAGTGCGATTATAAAAGCATGCTTTTTTAAGGAAGTAAAACACATTTATTAATTTTTGTAATTAAAACACCGTAAACTAATATCTACACGTCCTCTTCCTCCTCCATGTCCTTGTGGTCATGTTTCCCCAGGAGGTTCAGCACGAGCGCTGCAGAAGTTGAAAATTTTCAGAGCCATAGTTGCCAATTTATTCGCAGTTAAAGAACTACTGAACTAGTTATATATATATATATATATATATATATATATATATATATATATATATATATATATATATATATATATATATATATATATATATATATTTTAAAAATATAAAAATATATATATATATATATATATATATATATATATATATATATATATATATATATATATAATATACATATGACAAAAAATATAACCATCAAATATATCTTAAAAACTATTAATGCTACAGTAAAACGGAATACATTGCTGGAATGCTGGTCCAATGCTGGCCCAGAAAATGTAAAAAAAAAAAAAATTAAATATTATCTCAAAAACTACAATAGCTACAGCGAAAAGGAATCCTCGTAAAATTTGGATAGGAAAATGTAAAAAAATAAAAAATAAAAAAAATTATTGTTAATAATTATAGTAATATGATTAGAAGGCCTATTTAGAGACCTTTTATTGGGTTTCTCGTTAAAATAAAGACTTTCTATTAATTTTTTTTTTTTACTAAAAGTACCAAGGGTATACCGCCCCGATGGCAGGAGTCGGGGTCTCTCGGCCTTCCGGGGAACTACAGGGTAGGATTATTTCCCCCCCTCCGGGGAGGGTCTCCGGAACCCCCGCTCTTTGGTATTTGGGTGTCGCGGGGTTTCCTCCGCCCTCCCTACGGGATATAGAGAAACATCCCCAGCATTCCGTAAATCAACCCCTAGTGGCTGCGTATAAAGCAAAAAATTTTTATTTTTTACATTTTCCTATAATGTGAAATTTTACGAGGATTCCAAAAATGTGTTCCTTTTTGTATTAGTATTGTTGTTTTTTGGATATAATTTTTTTTTATTTTTTTTTTTTTTTTATTCAGACCAGCTGGACCAACATCACAATATTTTAGACTACATATGAACGACTGAATCGAACGCTATTCCCTACTCTTATATGTAATAGCAACATATATATATGTATGTAACTATATATATATATATATGTAATAACCCTTAACCTTAATATGTAATATATATATATATATAATATATATATATATATAACAATATAATATATATATATAATAATAATATATATATATATCATATATATATATATATGGTAAGAGTGTCTAAAGCTGACGTCATGTAACTCGAGAACTGGTAGCACCTACAGTAAAACAAATTACATATTTGGAATCAGCGGAAGATTTTAGGGAGAGAGTTTTTAATTTTTTTTTTGCGTTTATCTAAGGAAAATTTTAAACATTTTCCCCAATTAAGGGGCTCGAGCCGACAGGGGACAGAGGGGACGAAGTCCCAGGCGTCTCGTCCAGGAGGCCGAGAGACCCCGACTCATGCCATCTTTGCGGTTTACCCTGTGGAATTCCTTTAGTTAAAAAAAAATTATTACCTTTACACTTTATGCTATTACTTTAATTACAAGAAAAAAAAAATTTTTACCTCTTAACATACGTTTCCAAATTTAAATTCTTCTTCTAAATTGATTTTTAATCTCTTCTAAAAACTCTATTCGATTTTCTTTTGGAATATTTTTTTTCCAAATATATGCGGCGAAGTAAGAATGGAAGAGCTCATTCCATATGCCTGTTTTAGGCAATTTCCGTTTTATCTATATTACAAAAAATTATATATATATATAAAAATCAAATAATAATGAAACAACAATCTAAATATATAAAAATACTATAGTAATGAAGATATGTTGCTTCACATTTATTCGTTTTCAGTCGTAGGCTGAGCATTGCCTGGCTACTTAATTTAGATGATAAAAATATCGTCGATTGCTTAGGGAAAGTTATGGCTCGTTGTTATATTTCTGCAAGATAAAAAAAAAATAAAAATGAAAATAAAATAAAATAAGAAATTAAAAACCATTCCTTAGAATTTTCCCTGATTCCAAATATGCAATTTGTTTTACTGTAGGTGCTGCTGCCGTTCTCGAATTACATGATGTCAGCTTTAGACACTCATTCTATATATATATATATATATAACATAACCACAACAACATACCCAACAATAACTATAATATATGTAGCCTTAACCTTGTAGCCAGCAGCAACAACTGCTGCATAGCATAACTCTTATACCTACTACGCTGCTCTAACTATGTATAATATATATATATATATATATATATATATATATATATATATATATATATATATATATATATATTATAAAAATAATATAACCAAGTAAAAAGCTAACTCTGTGTTTGAATCGGAGCTTGTTTTTTTTCTCTACTTTTTTCTGTTGATCGAGTCGTTTATCAAAACTAAACCTTTTTTTTCTGTGAAAAGTGGAAACTGTATATATTCTTAAAAAAGCTAAGAATTTTGTGATCATTTTTTTCTGACAATTTCCTTAATAAAGGTATCGGTATCAAGTTTCTTAATAAAGGTATCGGTATCTAGGTTTCATATTAAAGGTGTCGGTATCTAGGTTTCACCTTTAAAGGCTTTTTTATTTAAACCATTATTTATTGTATATTTATTGAACGTATGTTTAATAATCTTTAAACAATAAAAGGTATTAAGGTATCAAGTTTCTTAATAATGGTATCGGTATCTAGGTTTCATATTAAGGTATCGGTATCAAGGTTTCAAATTTAAGGGTTTCATATTTAAACCTTTAATGTATATATGTAAACGTAAGTTTATAGTTTATTTAACAAACTTCAACAAACCTGCAAAATATCCTTCGCTTGCATAACGCAAAGTAATATAATTAAGACCGAGGTTCTTTTTTCATATCTTCTTGTTCGAAGCAATTTTTAAGTAAATTCCAGCACTTCGAGCAGTTAAATATATGCAATTAAAAGGAACCTAAAAAAGTTAAAAGGGCAGGTTTTATGACATTAAAATCTACTAAATATTTGTACGCCAGAGGTCGGGAATACTAATACGAGACCCTGGTTGAAGGAATAAATTTTCTTTCAAGAAAAGTTGTATTGTCTTTCGACTCGGTATTGGTCTTCGTCAGTAAACAAAAAATGGTAAGTTTACCTTCTGATAATCAGGTGTACAAATAAAACTTTTAACAAGGTATAAATTAATTAAGACTAGTATTTTTATTACTCATACAGAATTGTGGAACAAT